>UZAM01007660.1:13203-31157 GCA_900618415.1 Soboliphyme baturini
AGCCAACCGTACAGGGTTTCGCCTATTCTTTATATAGTACCAAACATTAACCTATGCTTTTGGGTTTTTCTTTCGTACGAAGTCAGCCGTCGGATTTTACAGAGTAAAAATGAGTTGTGGGTTTAGATGTAACTTTTGCGTTAATTCTTCAGTTAGGCTTTGAACATCGTTCAGGCACCATTACGTTCATAAAGCATTGATTATGTTTGCGGTGTTAGATTTGTTTCTACTTTTGTGTCTTTTTCTGAACGCCCAATACGCTATAGACTCGAAGCGGCAGTAATCCATTTAATTTAAAACATTTGCGGGTATGTACCGACAGTAGTGTAAAGGGCATCGACTTTGTTTTTCGTCTTAAAACTCCGCTATCGTTTATAACGTTTCAGTCTTGCTTGCATTCAGTGCTTGATGATATAGCTTTTAAATGTTGTTTTAGGCTGTCGATTTCATAAAGCAAATTTCGGTGAATATAACGTCTGCGGACGGTGGGTGAGTGTCTTACTATTTTATGTAATCCCCATCACACGTTATTAAATTTCTGTAATGATTCACTCCAATCTGATCGAAACCTGCACAGCTGCTAACCATCTGACGCGTCCCTGTGTTGCGGAGAAGAGAACGATCTTCAGGTGTGGAAAATAAGCAGTCGCGGATAGGTCAGGCCGCTAGAGTTAGGCTAAGTTGTGCCGTGCTCTACAAGTTTGTTCCTTAGAAATAGTCAATGCCTGACGACGCTTCATTTGAAGTGAAAGCGACCCTTTTCCCGTTTTGATGAAAAGGGCTGCCAATGTCACATCTGCCCTGAGGTTGGACGTTGGTTTGTCAAAGATTAGATGAGAAACTTCGATACAAGTCCAGGCGGAATTTGGGGGCTGATCTGTACAAATTTTTCCAGCCTCTTGTCAGTTTTGCCAGCGAGTGTTAGAACTTTCATGCGTTATGACAACAAAGTGTTGTGGCTCAGCACGATTCCTCTCCAAATGCCATCAAGTCCAGGAGATCCAGATGGATCAGATGGAGACGAAGATTCCCAGTCTCAGATCGTAGACTTTTTCAGACGTTTCTCAATAGTTTTCATGGCATCATGTAAAATTTGGTACTGCATATTTTGGTTTATTTCACATGCGGGTTTTCTAACATTAGATCTAAGACCCCGTTTTGTGTTGATCAGTGGTCATCGCGTGGGCGTCGATTTGACTCCTCAAAACAGTAATTTTGTGACCTAAACGTTTGAAAGTAAAATATAAAATCATTTTCTTACAATATATTGGTTTTCACTGCATCCGTGCTTTTCAAACCAAGTCAGGTTACGGGTGTCAAAGATGACGATTAATCACCCCTAGGCAAAAGATATTGGGGCAAGGTCACATTCCGTTATAGCTCTAGAATAAAGTAGTGTTTTCACTTCTTATCATTTGCCGTCTGAATACATCGCATTACCACTTAATTTTCAAGTTTATGATTTAAATTAACAATTATGCTTTGTTGTTGATTTTTATTTGACCGTTTAAGGGGATCAAGGTTAAGGTCGATAAGAATCACAGAGTACAGAAGTTTATGGTAATGTTTTGAAGAACCCTTTATTTATCGATGGGTCGAAAAATGCTGACGATGATCAGTTACCAAGGTGTATTGCAGCCGTATAGGCCGCACCACATCCCCGTCGTGTCTCTATTATTTGCATGTCAGAGACCCGTTTTCCGCTTTTTCGCTGGCTACCCGAAGCACAGTGAAATGAGTTCCTTGCCCAAAGAAATTAGTGCTCTAGCATTCTTTATCCGCTCGTGCAAGGCCAGCTGTTGGCCGTTGCGTGCCTGACTTTCATTACATTAAAAGGAAACTGGATTAATATCAGTCTTGGGTGCATGCAAAATTCAATATGAATAAAACCAGTTATTGAGCGACAAACATGCTCGGTATCAAGTATGAGGAATGCATCAGAAGTTTTTGATGTCATTCTTAAAGCTTCTGTGTTCACTCAGCATTGATCTACTTGGCACCGATGTTCTTTGGGGTGTTTACTGCTTGCGATTTGCTTTCCTCCCACTGTGGTGTTGCCTTAAATATTCCGTTAGATCCGCTGATCTTCCCTGTGAATGCATGGCATCACTTATGGTCTCTGAAATATGGGTTGTTATAAAGTATTTCGCTAGAACGACTATCGTTGATTTTTCACCTCTATGCTCCCTTGGCCATTTGCTCATCAGTAACGGAAGTCTCACGTTTGATATTTAATTCTTCGTGAATGCATGGAAAATGATTTTTGGAAAATACTGACACTTAAACACTACCGAAAGTTCGAAGTCGAACTGGGGACGAGATTCAATTTTACTTAACTCTTTCTGTTCTGATTGTGGATGTATGGATAGGCTGTGTCTACTGTAGTTGTTACATGACTTGACTTTCGATTTATTCTTTTTTGCTACTGATTCGTGATAAACAATCGCCTGTTTAGCATTGGCCGCGACCGACTCGTGAAATGCGCCGCAACCACGCTGAGTTCGAAGCTGGTTTCGACCCAGAAGGACTACTTCGCAAATATGATTGTCGAGGCAGTAGCCCATTTGGATGAAGGCTTGCCCATAAACATGATAGGAATCAAAAAAGTTCACGGTGGATCTCTCGAGGTAATTGCCCATTGGAAAATTTGCACTTATTTCTGTGACTATGGTTTGAGCGAGGATTTTCTATTTGTTAAGGATTCGGAATTAGTGCTTGGTGTAGCGTTCAAGAAGTCATTTTCCTATGCCGGCTTCGAAATGCAACCAAAAGCATATGCTAACCCGAAAATTGCGATGCTCAACATCGAGCTTGAAGTAAAGGCCGAAAAGGACAATGCCGAAGTGAGGATCGACACCGTCCAGGTTTGACACACCCACAGACGTTTTTCGATGCGATCACTGAATTTCAGCGTTGCGTTTCGTTTGTAGGAGTACCAACGTATTGTCGATGCAGAGTGGAACATCCTCTATGATAAGTTAATAAAAATTCAGGAAAGCGGCGCCACGGTCGTTCTGTCTAAATTACCTATCGGTGACGTGGCGACTCAGTGGTTCGCCGACCGGTAAGACAAGAGAGGGGGATGTTCATCATTGTTCTGGCATATTGATCCGCGTCCAATTTTTAGTGACATGTTTTGCGCGGGTCGCGTTGCGGAGGAGGACATGAAACGGACCGTTGAGGCTTGCGGCGGTGCTATTCAAACGTCGGTCAGCAACTTGACGCCCAACGTTTTGGGCACATGCGAAATGTTTCAGGAAAAACAGATCGGAAACGAGCGGTAAGTGGACTGCTTCACTAGCATCACTATTTTTGTTTTGCACTGTTTGAACGTTTTGCAGCTATCTAGATTCCTTCAGTAAGCAAATTTCATGGATAAGAATATTAATAAAATATATTTTTTACCCCCTGCTTATTTCGTTTTACATTTCTTGTTTTAACAAGCTTTAATGTTACACATGGTAATAATAATTTTTGGTGCATGACCAAGGTTTCGTTTGATAGTAGTTTTTATCAAGTACAGACGTCTTCTAGAGATTATGAAGATGTGATGAAGTTGTTCATATTTGTCGAAGATTTGCATATATCGGCAGGGCGTCATCTCTCTTCATGACATCTGGCCCTGATACTGTAATATCATTATCTATGGCTCGTCTTTTAAAAGAAAAAAAACAACAGGACCGTTGTCAGATCAGGATCGAAATATCGGTCACGATTAATGAAGTCCAGACATAGTGAGTAGCGACAAAAAAACAGAACTATATTATTCCCTTAACCGCACCACTGATAGCTATTCTACCTGGTCAAAAGACATTATTTAGGGATGAAGGAAAAGAAGACTGTAGCTGCCATCACCCTCCCAATAACGAAATAAAAGCGACATTTAAACATGCTCAGTTGCTGCTCTTCACTAAATTCCACCGCATGCAGCGGGGACTTCAGCAGACAAAAAATACAGACTGTAACAGGCAGTTTCGACGAACGATTAGTTGCCGAATTACTCTTACTTGAAACGATATCAATTTGATAATGTGTTTTTGCGTATGTCTTTACATTATTACAACTTGGCAATCCATTGTTAGCAGTGGCAATATTATCACATGCGTTTACCATTGATAAAGGATCGTTGTATCAACCGAAACCTTGGTCCTACCTCAAACCTTTTTTAACGTGAATATTATTACGGTTTATTCTTTACATATAAAGCCTCATGTGCGTATTACTGAAGGACAGTTGCTTGTTGTTTTGCCATCCTTTACAGCTGTGAGTCGGAAGTGAAGCAATTCAGGAGGTTGACTAATTTGTTAAGTCATTTACTCCATTTTCTTAAGCAGGACAATGAGAGGACGATCTAAGCTACTTGTGCTTTTGGAAATCTCCCCAATGTTTGGTTGAAAAATGTGCATTGCTTTCGGCCATAATTCTTCTGAGTATTGCCTGTATCAGGACAGTGTTCTTGTAAGGGATGAAAGCAGTTGTTCTAATGAAGGAGCATGAACGCGGTTGAAGTGCGTACGGCACCTGTGGCTTCGAAACATAATGAGGGTTAAATGATAGGACTACGTAAGGAATGACTGCCCTCTTCCCGGCACAAGTGACTTCAGTAGGTATAGAGTTAATAAAAAGATGATTGGTCCTGTAAGACAAACTGGTTGAGCATAAATTGTTTACTCTAGCCCATGAGCGAAACTCGTCAGATATCAGGACATCGTGCTAGCTGAAGAACCAAGGTAGAGGTGATTCGTGTATTTTCGAGAAAAATATTTCTATTTTTGATGCAGTAATCGCAAAACTGAGAGCAGAACTGTTGAAAATCTGTGAATATAGCAGATATCACCAATAAGAGACGTTTTGCTCGTGAAAATTGTGGAGATATCAAGCAACAGAATAGTTGCTGCTCATGGCACATTCAAGGCAGATCAGAGAGATTTAAATGGTAAAGTCTTTTCGAAGGAAATTTATAAATTGCTTTTTACCATTTTCGAATTCGATCCATGAACCCTGATTCTTTACCCTATTCGCCATACGATATCGATTTTAAATGTTTTACAGAATATTGTCGATGATAAAGCGCTATTCTGACGGTAGTTGTTAGCTGTTCTTGTCAAATTTGTTGAGTTCAGTTCTTGGTATGCTCTGAATTTTGCTTGTTTGCCGAAAGTTTCTTTGATCACCGAGCTGAACTCGTGAAGTTCGTGTAAAAAACAACTTGAGTTTTACGTGCAGGGTTCCTTGATTTATCTCATGGTTGTACGTACTTCCTGGATTACCTCGATTGTTAGAGCGTTTTGCTTTGAAAAGTAAGGTTTTTACTTTCGAATCTAGACTCTCTTACTCATCTTTTACTTTCAGTGGGGATAAATGCTCACGATGCACCACAAGTTTTGTAAACGCATAGCTAACTGAATACGGTTCGTTAATTAGGCACTCTTGACTCATGAACGAAAGTGGGAAGCAAGTCCAAATTATATACTCTATTAAAAAGGGTGCCGCAAACAATGACTTTTGTTATAGGTGTAATGGGGAGACAACCTGATGGTTACGTTCTACTTTCCTTTCTTTACTTTTCCTACTCTACAGATTACAACAATATAAAGTTATTTTTAGTTGTTTTATGCTGATAACACATTTCCCTTAGTGCAGTTATGACCGTTAAAATGCGATTGTTCCTAAATTCACTGATGAATTCACTACATTCCGATGGAGATTGACTTGTTGGTAATGACGGTTCGCTAAGTCGTACATTTTTCAGAAATTAAATTCCACAAACCTCGAATTAGGTGACCGAGTTTTGTAGAATATTTTGCATTGTTGTGCTTTGGAATCCGCACCTCTGAGCGTTTGCGTTTGGCGACGAATTGAGACCAGTGGAACTGTCTTCATGACCGAAGGGAATATCTTTTAAATAAATAAAATGTCGATAAATCCCCGTAACGCCTGTTAAATTATGTTTTTCCAAAATATAGAAAATACGCATTATTATCGGTCGTAACTGCGCTCATTGATCATGTTTTATTGTTGGCGTTGTCAACCTATTAGAGGTTTAAGTAACTAATAAATTTGTAATCGCAGGTGTCTAAGACGAATTCGCGTTGAACCTGCAAACTCACGCGTAATACTGCCGTTCCTCTCTTCTGATGATGGCTTGCTTTAGGTACAACTACTTCACTGGCTGTTCAAAGGCGAAAACATGTTCCATAATTCTTCGAGGTGGCGCAGAACAGTTCATAGATGAGACCGAACGGTCGCTGCACGACGCGATTATGATCGTCAGGCGAGCGATGAAAAATGTATCGATTGTAGCCGGTGAGATTATTGCGTTTGTCTCCTCCTCTGTATGAAGTGGTTCAATTGTATTAGGTGGAGGAGCGATTGACATGGAGACCAGCAAGTATTTGCGGGATGTTGCAAGAGAGATCCCAGGCAAAGAACAGCTACTCATGTGCGCGTTTGCCAAGTCATTTGAAAGCATTCCCCGGCAGCTGTGCTACAACGCTGGATTCGATGCTACGAATTTGCTGAACAAGCTGAGGCAGAAACATGCTCTCGGTAGGTGATGTGTGAAATTTCGGCCTTAAATGCTTTGGGGGGTTGATGATTGTAGTTGTTTTTTCAGCTAATGTTTGTGGCGTATTTCGTTCCTGCGTTGTTGGCCATATTTAAAATACAGAATAAATATGGTTTCATTTTATATGCAAGAATATATTTGTTCGTCCAGTGAGAGTTTATGGCGAAGTCTTAGGGAGGCCCTCATGCAGTGGTCGATCGAACAGCGCTGACCCTGATTATTGAGTGACTTCCGAAGCATTGTCTCAAACTGTCTTCAGAGTAATGGAAGTGTTAGTTTTTGGTTGTTCCAAAACTGTTTTTAAGCAGATGGTTTTTTTTACCCTAGAGATGATCGTTCGCTCCCAGCTGCTGATATAATTCAGAAAACTGCCACCAGCGTTACCTTCTAGAAGTCCGAAATGTCTGTCATTTTATGGATCACAGTTTTGCATTGTGCATAATAGAGTCGTAACATTTTTAAAATTATTGCCAACGAAGTGCTTTCCGATTCGATGATAAGCGACACGAGGAAGTAAAACTTTCATTTCACTTAAAGGCTAGGCCTTCCTCTCGACCTGTGTCTTCGTTTTACCTGTTTCTAGTTCTACTCGCAGTTCTCTACTACGTTTAATGAGCTAGTCTCACTGCATAAGGTTAACACATACATCTCGATCGTGAAACACTGATAGTTATGTGATGTCATATTTGAAGCACACCGAGATACTAAACTCGCTTTTAATGAAATACAGTCTTTCAGAGTAGATAATAAAGCATAATGTTGTTGAGATAGACAGTTGCCTATTGAGGAGAAATGCGTTCGTAGTACTCTGAGATCGATAGTTGGATGGGCTTTAGAATTTGATTTGTTGAACTTGTCGAAACTTGCACTTTACTTGTCATCGCTTCTTGAACGGAATGTGACAGTTGGAGTCTGCCAGTGTTGTTTACACGTTTTTCATAATATATCTGAATGTTTTCAAACAACACCTTAACACAGCGTGAGAGAAACATGACCCGATAGCAAAATACATTGAACCATACCATTATGGACGTTCGGGGTAATCAAAATCCGGTTGCATGCATTTCATTATATGACGTGGTGGAATACTGCGTAAGAGGTTGGCCCAGAACGCCGGAGGCGCCCGTATCGATTCCCACTGAAAGCGATTTTTGTCTTCACCATGAATTTTACTGAGCAAGGAATCTACCATACTTTGCTTTAGACGGGCTTTTTAGTCGATAGGGCGTCGGATGCAAAACTGAGAGATCCCGGTTTCGCTCCCTGGTCATGTCACTTGTCTTTCTTCCTTCTGAGGTTAATAAATGAGTACCACTTTGTGCGAAGGAAATACGAAACTACACGCTGCGCTAGCCACATTGTTGTGCATTGTGCTTTTAAGAAATAAATTTTCGTTGATGACGTAGAAACGGAGATCTGCCCCTCACCAATGATGGCACCTTTCTTTTATGGAGCTTGTTGTACAGTTCTGTTCTGCGCCTTTACGTCGTTAGCCAGGGATTTCTTGATCTGTTAAATTGTTTCTACTGCATGACATTTTCTTCGCAGCTTGCGATAGTTGGTTAGTTAAAAGGCCGCCACTTGACCAGGGTCACAGGCCGATGTATCGATCATTCGTTTGACTGACTCTTAGAGTGTTAGTTCTGAAAGAATTTAATGGTGCCGGTATCTTTGTTAATTTTTGATATGAAGCCAAGCAAGCAATAGCAATATTTTCATGAACAACCAGATTTAGGTGTAAGTCATAACTTCGGGATTCTGTTATTCCTAGATAGCGACTGATTTGTTTGCTTTTGAAAAACTGTTTTTTCGCTGTTTGCTCAATTTTTAAATTACTCGTAAATATGTCGTGGTTAATATGGCATCATTTTAGTATTCAGTTCTAACTCTCTACTAATGGTTAGGCAAAAACAGTACTTCTCTTGCTTGATGTGTTGTTGGATAGAGTACGTATTTTACATATAACTTGCTCTTCAATGTTTAGGTGAAAAATGGTTCGGAATTGACATGAAAAACGAAGACGTGACTGATACAATGGAATCATGTGTTTGGGAGCCATCCATGGTCAAAGTGAACGCAGTCACCGCGGCGGCTGAAGCAGCTTGCACTGTGTTGTCCGTTGACCAGACGATCAAAAATCCGAAGTCCAGTAACGATGTCGACGGACAGGGTCGCGGTGGATTTAATCCTGGCCGAACTTTCGGTTAGATTGGTGACGCCAAGGACTTTGTCTGCTTCCTATTTAAATCGTATGCATATGGTTTAGAAAATAAACTGGGCCTTTGACGAGGCGTTATTGCTCGTATTTTTCAGTCGATTTTACTTTAATTAATTCTTTAATTATAAGTGCCATTTGTCAGGCGGAGCAGAACACAAATCTGTGCG
The DNA here is from genome assembly GCA_900618415.1 of Soboliphyme baturini. Lineage (NCBI taxonomy): Eukaryota > Metazoa > Nematoda > Enoplea > Dioctophymatida > Soboliphymatidae > Soboliphyme > Soboliphyme baturini. The sequence goes on from UZAM01007660.1 coordinate 22,157, forward strand.
GAATGTAGCAGGTAATGTAAGCAGTTATGTGGCTTGGACAAAAGAATGTTCAATCCGGTTTGCTTCTGACTGGCTAGGTGAATCACTGTTCAAAAGATCAGTTTTACCTCACAAGTATGTGCTTTTGTGCACGCCTCCATCCTTTGGATGGTTTCACTCTAATAGCACGATCGAATGAAAGATTATCTGATTAGTAAGCGGTTGAGGCACACTGCTGTATGTGTATCCAACTTTTAGGTAGCTATCCGTAAAGCATAAGGGTCGCTACTTAGACTTTCATTCAATATTATGTTATTTTAACTGTTAGTTGTGAATGTCTCTGATGATCCCTTCCGTGCCTGAGCTGAGAAGTTGGAGCAAAGTAAAAAACTGCATGTGAAAGAGCGTACAACTGCTTGAATTGGATGATGAGTTAATCAATTTGTAGGCATAGTACTTGGGATGATTACCTTCATAGGTCCAAAATGCACTCATGATAGAAACAGGTTGCAAAAGCGAAAAGAGGAAAGTTGTCACGGTAAGCTGTCGCTGTGTGAGTTATCAATGCTTAGTGGATACGGCAGCATCGTTGCTTCGCTACCCGTCAACTCGATTTGGCTTCAGCATGGTCGTGTCATAATAGGCCGAATTCGAACGGATAGCCTGTTCGGGCTAGCTATGACTGCTCGGTTTGGTCACCCGAGCTGGAAAGGTGCGCGCTATCGTAATCTATTAGTGTTATCATTCCGCGCATCGCGTTTCGTTTCTGCAGTAAATCCACCAGAAATGAATCATTAGAAATCATTTGGCCATTCCCTGAATCCTGAAAGATATGCTTTGAAGCTTCGATGCACATGGAAAATTGTGTTCGTGATTGGTTTGTGGGACGTTTATTTCACTGCACGCAATGAGATTTGAGAAAAATGTCATCAGTAACAGGAAAACTGATAAACCCCGTCAAATATCATTGTTCTGTTGAAGAGATGAACAAAGTATATTTCGTCGGCGTCTGTTGAAATCGATGAAGCTGTTCTAACAAAGGAGGAAGACCGGCAAATGAACTGTTTGCAGCAGCGTTGGCTTGGACAAAAATTGACAAAAAAGGTCAGGATGATGCGAGGAACGACTTCTCCTTCAGGTACAAATAGTCTCGATAGGCATTGAAATTAAGAAGTGATTTGCTCTGTTAGACGAGTTGGTTGAACACAAACTGTTTATTCGAACCAGCCAGCTTCTCGTTCTGAAGCACGGCAGATATCGACAAGGAAGTAAGCATGCAGCAACGAAAAACAATATAGAAGGAGATGTTTACAGACAGGAATTGTTACTTCAAAGATGCTTTAACTGATGCTTTATTGTGAAAGTGCTGAAAGTTGCAAATGCGGGGTTTTCATAAACCGGTGTTCTGAATGTGCAGACTGATGATCCCCAGGAAGCGCATTGAAAACAAACTTCCAGAGTCATTCAAATAATTTATTAATCAAATCACATTTTCGCCGATTCAGAAACTGATACCACAGTACGTATAAAAAATGAGAAGATTTCTTTATTTAACAATTAAAACAGCTGCGATTATGCTGAAGATCCAACATGCTGCTAAAATCGGCCTCGTAGTCCCGTTGCAAAGGTTTTCGTTGCAGTAGCATGTGGTACTTTTGTCGTTTTCGCTACCCAATGGAGTTGTTTCACAGCCATCGGGGTGGTAGGATTCAGCGCAACCTCGATAGGTCGTGGTGCCCGAGGAAGCTAGGAGGTTAAATAAATAATTTCGATAAATAAATCAATCACATTTTTACTCATGTACGTAATGACGTGACAGGTGGTGTGTTCAACCTCACACGTTTGCCCGTTGCAATGGCGGTCTTCGGTGTTCATAGTGTTGCAGGAGTAACATGTATTAGTGAGACCTGAAACAAAATATGATGAAAATACTGAAAGTCTGAAACGTTCCGTTTCATAATGATTATATATTGTACATTTTCATGTAGAGGGGTTTACTTTCTGAAATAATCTAGTTCATAGCGATATGTCAGTTCATTCCTATGTTGTATTCTAGGTATTTTATGGTTATTTGCACTACCAAAAAATGTGATTAGTTTTTGAAGTTGATCGGTTTGCTGCGCCCACGATATTGGAGGAACATGCTGCACTACTAAACTGGTCGACCATTTAGAGGGCAAGGAAAACTATGCCAACTGTGGATAATCCGGAGTCGGAAGAATCCTGTAAGACATTTGTATGCGGAAGGAGCCATTAATACACCGCGACTAAGAATTACCTTCTTCTTCTTCTTGGTGCCCATCTTTCATACGTCTCTACGATTCACCTTGGTATCTATCATGAAAAATAGTTATACAGTCCTGCAGACTTGGGTCCTGCATACTGTAGTTGATTCATGACGCTAGCGTCAGTAACAAATTGGGTTCAGATGTCGGTGGCCTAAATATGGGCACAGTTGTTGGTTCTCATTAGTTCTTTTTTTGCGCTTATTGAAATTATAACTTTTACTCGTTTGCATAATCAGAACGTCTCTTGCTTGTTATGTTTGCTTTATAACATCTTGCTATAAGGCGCCGGTTGCTGCATCGTCGAAGGAAGTGTTCCTCGTCGAAATCATCTGATTCTAATTTGTTCATCGCTGTTTCATGTTGGCTTAATAGTCTGTCTTCCATGTGTCGGCTTTCATAGGCTCGGAAAAGAGAAGCTCACAGGCTTGAGTAAATGGTGCATGCTTAACCAGTTTGTCTAACAGGGCTCACCTCTTTTTAGTCTCCACATCTACTCAGAAAAGTAGTCATTCGCAGCACAGTTTGGCAATCTAATTATCGTTATGCGTCGAATTCAAGAAGGTTCAACCGTCATTCTGACGCATTCGTTTTGAGGAATCTTTTTAATGCTGTACAGCAATCTGATATAGGTAAGGTATAGGAGGGTTATTGTGGAAAAGTCACACCTTTCTCAACTCAGATGTTAAACATGTTTCTAAAAGCATTCGAAGCTAGTTCAGTCCTCCTGTTTAAGTCTGGCTGGATGATGCTATTGCTGAAAATAATGGGAACGAAATACTTAAGCTGATGAACCTTCTGAAGTGCTTCGCCTCCTTTTTCGCTTGTTAATGAACTGTACTGAATTGGCTTCTTATAATTTTTGACTTCCTGACGTGTTGTAGGCGGAAACTGTCAGGTAACTGATTTATCCACACATAACTCGCAAAGAAGATATCATCTGCGCATTCCAGGTCAGCAAGATACCTAGCCGGATATGCTTAACTGGGCCTTCCCTCTTGAAATTTAATTGTTAAAAACCTGTTGACATCTTAGCAGAGACTGGCCGCACACTGAACTACTGTCAATCACTACTAGTTGTACGTCTAAATCGTAATAAGCGTTAGCCCGATTTAATGGCCTCAACAATCGCAGGCAACAGAATCGCAAAATTAGAATTTCAGTATGAGACTGACAGTTTAGATAAAACTTTAAAACACCGTGTTCACCGAGGACTATCTAGATTCTAGAAATATCTAACTTCGGGAGATAAAAGTAGAAGATAGTGATAAACATGTCAGTCATGTAGACTGAAACAGGATTGTCCGTTGACTCAGTAACTTCAGAAATTACCTGAACGGAATCATGCAATCGAAATGTAAATATCTGAAACTCGAAAGCATGAAAAAGGTATTCACTGATGTGTAAGATGAACGATTATTGCAAACGGTGCTCACCGACGAAGGCATAATACTAACAGTATTCAATCGCACCAGATGAGTGCCTCGATTCGTCAAATTCCATAACTTCGTGGTTGCCTGTTAGAAACAACTGATAAACTTGAGTTTCTTCACATTCACCTGTTTCTTTCCCTGGAACCATTACGGATGGATGACCTTTTGTTGCTGTGCGTGTCATGCCCCTTTTGGCTTCTGATCTGCATGTCGAACATGATCGGTTGTTTAAGTCAAACCCACTCGAAAATAAACCATCGGACTCTTGTCAACATATCATTTCATAATTTTCTTCTTCTGCAACTTGTTCCTTTTCTCGTTCGTTTCTTTTCTTGTAATCAAAAATACCTTTGTCGAATACCAGTATCCATGCAGCGTCAGCGAGTCAATGAATATTTAAGGATGATGCCCCTTACTTAGCGAATAAAACGCGTAATGACACTAATTTTTAACTCTAAAATCTGCATTGGCGTACAATAATTATAACTGAAAATATTTCGTGCTAAATTGTTCTTAGGTTTTACTCAATTCACTTTATCAATGATATATTACATTACTGTTTGTCAGCTTAAGCAAAGACAGTGTTTACCTTTCTTGCTTATCAAAAATTATACTAATTTTCACCTGTAATAAATTAATTACTTTTATTGAATGCAGTTAACTAAAGCATATTGTATGCAGCATACTAAATGCTCCATGTCCTGCTCAGTGTTAAATGAAAGCGTCAGCTCTAAGGAATCAAGAAAAACAGTGATGGAATCTGTAATGCGTCCGCTTACCTCTGAAAGTGCACAGTGCGAGGAAAAGAATCACTTCGTATAAAACCATTCTGATGGCGATCACAAATTTGTCTTCTTGCCGGCCGGCCCGTTCACAACCTCAGATATTCTGCGCAAACGACGATTTCTTTAAATATAGAGCAGCTCATAAAACACTTGATGGTACTCTGATTCATGACGGTGATTTGCCCACGAGCTGTATGGTTTTTATATCCCAGCGACATGGCCGAAAATTTTTAGAAAGCAAAGGAAGGTTCCAAAGGCGAAACCGGCTTGCCGACTGCTGACACGCACCGTGCGATGTGCAGAAGTTTTCTGAAAGGAGAACTGAAAGATGAAAAAGTATTAAAGCGGTTTATTTCTACATAACGCAAGTATACTGATCAGTATTGACTTTTCGGCTAGTATCTCACGGCCTTTTTCAAACTGATCCAGGTTCATTTCCGCGGTTGATCCTGTGGTCAGCTGGTGTCTCGATTCTTAGAGCCAAAGGTGTCGACCCTGAATGAGCTCGTGAGAGACGAGCCGAAACATCCGGTGCTGATGAATCACCCGATTGGCAAACTTGTTTATTTGCGTCGTATATAAACAAACAGTTTTTAGACACTTTTCAGGTTTTAGTATGACCACCATCGCGCGAACAGTATACTACATATTTGGATACATGCCAGGAAAGTTAAAGAAAATTGGTGACTTTGTATTACAGCAACAGTAGGTTAGTTTTTTGCTGAATATCGCATAGAACGGTCAGCTATCATGCGAGATCATCTCAATTGCAGCCTTACCCTGAGGTTCGCTTGTATCATGGAGAATGGCGATATGCCTCATCCGTTTCTGTATAACCACGCAAGGACATCATGCTACCACTGTTGTTCGCAAGCCAACGACTTTCTCTCAGGCAACGCGGACTGATTTCCATGTTCACTGGAGTTAACGGTTAAGAAAAACTGTTTTTCCTTGAGGAACACAAACCTGGCAGTTTCAGAATTCGACGTTGACGTTTAACCGTTGCGCCAATGCATCCTTAAAATGGAACAAGAGGTGAGTGTGGCATCTCGTGATACAGAAACCTGCAGAAAGCATATGTACCTGATTTAAGTTTTGATCTGTATTAAGTTTTTAATGTTCTTCATTCATTGTCATTTTGTTTAACATACTGTTGCGTTGACTATTGTTTATTATTGTTTATAATACCGGTATTATATAATCATCAGATGAACTCTGAAATCGGCATCTACCTTATCTGATTAAATAGCCCAAACGAAAAATTGAAATGTATTCATAACCTTTCTTTTTGTGAACGGCGCAGTGACCTCTGACACGTGGAAGGACCACACAAAAAGTAAAAATGTCACTGAAGCAGACCTGTTTGGAGAGAGGAATATGAGTTTTGCCACAGCAGAGAACTTTGACCAATATCAATCTGAAGTACCATTTCTGATGATTATGAATCTGGGTTATTCTGCTGTTTAAATTATGTTAACCTCAGATGACGATGACGAAAAATCAGCAGCAACATTATGCTCAAGTACAGGTCTGTTCTGCACAATGGATTTTCCTGTAAGATGTCTTCCGGTCCTTTTTTTTCCTGAATCCACTTCATCGCCAAGTCAGAATTATTTTCGCTGAAAACAAATGTGAGTTAAGGTGGATGTTTGCCCATATTGATCATATCTCTCGGAAGTTGCCTGCTACGTTAAGGTAAAGTTATCACTTCTTCCTCACTCTCGAAACAGTTTTGGAGATAATGCTAACTATATGTGCGCCGCCGGATTTTATGCAGTGTTTTTCCAGTAATAAAATTTACTACCCGTCAAAACTATGCATATCCATAAAAATGCTTATCGTTTGCATCGCTTCGTACAAACCAGTATAACGTTTGAACAATCTTTACAGCACAACGCCGCAGTACCTTAATGATAAGTCTGATATCGACGTGATTCACCAGCGGCCTTCACAGAATGCCAGTGTGATTATACATGGCATCGAAAGCTTCGTAACATCAAATGAGCCAATTATATTTGGTGAATAGCTTCCTATGGTGATGTTTTGGTGGGAATAGTGCAAGTGTTTGTATTCAGAATTTTCGTTTTGTGTGGAGGTCCGATTATATTTTCAGTCATTTATTCATTCATTCTTTTCTTTATTTTATTTTCAATAATGCATATGTGCTGCTTTTCAATATGATAATTAATCTGCACTAGCATCGACATACTCTAATTTTTCTCAGTCCAGATTAGTAATGTTTGGTGTTCAACGCCATATTTTCCAAGCCTCAGCCAGCATCAAAGCAATGTCGTAATCTTAGCCATGCGGACGTCATTCGTAAACTTGGGTTAGGGCATGTTTTATAATAATACTAATGAACTGCGGTATCAGCGGCCCGAACTGAACGCATATCGTTTTCGTCTATATCGATACTGATTAAATTCTCATTACAGCCGATACCGGTATGGACGGATTACCACTTTAGTACTATATTTACTACGATCATTGATGCACTCATTCGTTATTCACTGCATTTATTCCCATCTTTCAGCTGTAAAAAGGTGGTTAAGCGGTCAGGTCTTTCTGTGTCCATGGTTGATCAGAACCACCCAGTTATTCATTAATGACCTAATACAAAGTAAGCTAATAAGCTTTTCCTTAGTTTTCATAATGCAAAATAATTTGAGCTTCTGTCAGCGAGTGTCCCACACTTCAATGAGAGATTTAAATAACTTAAATTTTTCTAGTAATTTCATTACTAACTACTGTCCTCTCATTTAAAAGCATAGTGAAATACGGAAGTAAGCGGTATAGCCATAGAATGATCAGGGGTTTGATTCCCAACCATTTCACTTGCTGTTCATCTTAACGAGACAATTAATGTGCATCGCTAATAAAATGGTAGGATAGGTGATTGCAGCCATCTCGCAATAGCACAATTAGTACCTTGCAAGAGGTGGTAAGATAAAGTTGCAAATTTTATAGATGCTGTGCACATTAGATATGAATCATTTCCCTCCAGTTTCATTGTCTTTTTACTTGGAAAACTAATTCTTTCATACCATTCCATTTGCTTCCCTGTTCTTTTGGAACCAATCAGTTTCATCAAGGTGGCTGATAAGCTTGCCAGCTCTTCTTGCACCCTGCATACACTTCTTGTTGCTACTGAAAGTAGCGCTTACTTCTATTTTCGTGAAACATGGCGCATCTGGTGATGAAACATTAATTTTTCTAGGTGCGAAGCTTTCTATCTTCACTGAGCTATTGTGATCTGAGCATATAGCGAAATAAAAGACATTATCATTCAGCAAGCTCTCCTGCGTCGGACTAACTTCAGAAATTTCGTCTGATTCCAGCGGTTCATAACTGTATGTTTCAACAGATATTGCCTAAAATAAAATTAGAAAAATCGGCGGTTAAGGCTGCATCGAAAGTATTATGATACAATGGTTCGCTTATTTTGAAAGTACGTGTAAGATGATACTTCCTCAGGTAAACATTTTTTATTTTGCCATGCAGCAGTTTCAAATTCAATTTTAAATATGTTAAATTTAAATTTAAATTAACGGTTTACAGCGAATTAATATTGTACTGCATCATTTTTCAGAATGTCCTCCTTGTTATTTTCTACTTATGGATGAGGCCTCACTGCTGCTGAGGCGACCGAAGTTGCAGTGGGCAAAATTTTGACTATTTTACATCCTTGTGTATCCTAGTTTGATAAAGAATATGAGTTATTCCTCGATGAAGCAGAAGGTGATCTGACGGAATTTGAAATTGTTAATGATTGATATTGTTTCAACACATGTCCATGCCACTGAATTGCTGCATGATCCCCTGGCTACTAGATTATTTTGTTTTTATTTTTCTTGGCCATATTCAAATATGAAACACGGTTTTGTTAAAAAAAAACGCAAAGGACTGGTCTGGCAAAGGATAGATCGTTGCATATGATTCACTGTTTCATTCGATAGTATACAGCGTACCGAATTAACATAACCTGCTAATCAGTATGCAAAAGACCTACAGTACACGGATGTTCCTCAAAAGAGTGAAAGATTTGAGCTTGGATGTGTGCTTTCGAGGGGAATTGTAATTGTGATCAGGAAAACTTCGGTCACGCATTCGCTCTTTTAAAATTAATACTTCACTGTTGAAGTTAGCCGTTTCTGATATTAACTGGTTGCTGCTTGATTCGCACTAGGTCACTCAGTCCATTTAGGTGGACACTTATCCTTTAGCATCGCTTGGCCAGCAGCACAAAGTAGATTCTCCAAAGTCTCCGATCATTCCAAAGCGTCTTGATTCGGCACATGGTAAGTCGAGTTTGGAGTTGCGTCTCTTCAGACACTTGTCCCAAGTCATTCTTGACGTTCCCCGGATCTTCGTCTTCTCGGATGAGCAAACGGCAGCTGTATCACTTTTCTTTCTGGAAACATTCGCAAAATGTACCAAAACCATCGCATCTGCGACTTTTAGGTATCTTGCTCTTTGCGTTATGAAGCGATGGCTGATTAAAAATCCGCAGGTGAACTTC
>UZAM01007661.1:23341-33714 GCA_900618415.1 Soboliphyme baturini
ACTGTTACAAACAATACTCCTACTGTGATCGTTTTATCCTTTATGCAGTACGAAGCTGAATAAAGTAGTGTGGCATTGAGGCATCGTGTTTTCACTTTACGACTGTTTCTTTAGAATGGTCAGGTTGGAGGCAAGCCAGTCGAGGGATCGATGCAGCAAAAGCTAGCGTCGATGCGTGCGGCTTCTGCATCTGTCAACAAACAGCTGTTGGAGAGAAACTTGACTGACGAGAAGATACTGAGCACGTTGGTGAACGTCGGCAACGAGATCAAGGACAACATAATGATGCTGTCCGACCAGCTGCGACAATTCCAGATAGCCGTAACTCAGCTGATCGAAGAACAGCAGATCGAGAAACAACCCCCAAAGCGCCCAGTCACGCGACATGACGATACCACCGCAGTGAACATGCGCGACCTGTTTCTAACAGAGGCTTCCGACTTCCGGTTGGATTTCAGTCAAATGATGGAGAGGCCGAACAGAAGCGCTAACACCAGCGTCCGTAGCCCGGTCGTAGAGTCGATACCACTGCCGAACGTGCCGATGATGAATGCGGTTTATCAGCAGAAATAGGCCTTGAAACAATACCGCTTCAAATAGCGCTGCTTGCTCATAGCTCCGGGTTGCCGATATTCGTTGAAAAGCTGGAACAAAAATTTCTTTCATCAGAAAGAGATGAAGAAAAAACCTGACGCACCAACTCAATGAACCCCGCTGACATGGCTTCGCAACTTATCTATGAGTGAGAAACACTTGACAGTTTTGCTCAAATCGTTATGGTGGTGTATTATAAGCAGTGTGTGATTAGCTTGTTGCCGGCTGCCTTTGATTGATTGTGTTCAAAAGCAAAGTTTAATAAGGTTTATGCATGCAAAGTTGGAAACTTGAGGACGATGAAGCCCTTTACAAACCGGTTTCAACAAGTCTTATGATAGTTTCCTAATGCAGACTGGAGTTAATGCAGAAATCAATTTTTATAATATCGCTTCGCTCGAACAATTGTTTCCCATTACGAAATAACTGTAGAAAAGAGCAAATCAACTAACTGACAGCTATAGTACAAATTAATATCTACCTCTGTGAAGATTATTAAAGTATTAACACCGCATAGGCAGAAAGACAACAAATGCTTTTATGTAAAAATATACTTCATAAGTGCATTGTCAAAGTCATAAACAAATTTAGGAACAGAAAGAGTAATAACTAAAATAAGAAATCTCATGGTTAGAAAAAATTTAACGAATGAAATTTTTTTGGACACGGAGGTTTATCATAAACCCTAAAATGGTCATTAACTACAGAAATATAGTAAACAGGGGTAAACAAACTTTAATGTCTTTAGGACAAATACATATAAAAGAAAGCCAATTTGGCTGTAAAACCGGACGAAGAAATTTGAGGCAACCTTCTGCAGTAATCGCCAAAGAAACCATTACAAATTTTTGTCAGTTCGTCTACCCTCTGAACAGAGGAAAACGATTCATGGACATGAAAAACGGGATAAATCGATGAGTGGCATTAAAAAAAGATTAAAGAAATATCCTTGGGGTCTTATGGATAGTCATATGGGAAATGCAGCGAAGTGCTTAGAGGAGGCACTCAGAAATTACGAAGTGCATCACCCGATCTGTGTAGAAGCAGTCGCATCACTGGCAGAATTTCAACGTATAACAAAAGAGCAAATGCTCACATCACGGCTGTCTGGTTCAAATGCGGTATCAATATTTCTTCTCGTGTGCTACAAATTCTAACGGTAGCCTGACAAATGTCTGCCACAGTACCATGAAATATATTTACTTCGGTAATCGGTATTGCATTGCAAAAATGCAAATTTTCCATCCACTGCGCATAATGGTCACTCACAGCAAGGTCTCCAAAAAGTTCAGGTGCCGGTTGCATTACTGAAAGCAACGTCAGCTTTCTGCCGGCCACGATATCACAATACAACTGACGACTGATGATTGAACGGAATGAAGAGAAAAACAAAGATAAGAAACAAAACATAAGGAAACTAACATACATACTAATATAACATGTGTGCTAATAAACCTATATAATTTCACTGTTCACGAACGAGCGGCTTCGTCTTCAACTGAAGAAGGAGGGATCGCATGCGACTGACGTCCTTAACGTTCTTCGACGACTTCGGACTGAATTCACACATAGATGCGATCCGTTCCCACTCTTGACCCGGCTGAGTGTCGGCGATTTTCTTCACAAATTCCGCTTCCGCAACTCTAAGGTGGCGAATTACAAAAGTACGAACAACCCAGAAGGAACACTTGATGACACAAGGAAACTTTAATAGCTATATTATGTCTGTTATTGTCAAAGAAGAGACTTTATCAGCTGAAAATTTTCTGCATCTAGGTTTCAATCAAGTATTGTGTGAGCGAAAGGAGAATTAACAGCTGTAATACAGATGCATAGCCATAATAAGTCGTAGTGAGACAACATACCAAAAATACGATTAGAGAGGCTGTCAACAAAAAATCATTAACTGTTAGAAAAAAATCAGGCTGTATAAAGAAAACCTGAGGATTCGCTCAATGATTATAACTGTAAAATGCATAATAACTTATGAGAGGAAAACATTATAAAGAAGTAAAAGAAACATTGTAGTGGAGTTTGTTTCACAGAGAATTATTATACTACAGGAAAAACCTCATTTAAGGGATTTTATTTTCCTTAGCTCAAAGCGTACCTAAAAGTGTTCGACTTCATGAAAAAACGAATGAAAAACTGAAGTTGAACCTTCGGTTTCCGAAACTGTCAACCAGCTATCATGATAGATTCATCACCAACAGTGGGTGGTCGGTATTAGGATAGCTGCGCCAAATAAACATGGCCGTGGATAGCAGGTCTGCTCAAGAAAGTCGTCTCGTCGATACATACTGCGGACAGCCTCTAGGTTTCGCAAAGGAATACATTGGAACGGACGAAACTGGATACCAGAGTTTGTGCAAGGATGGGAAAGATCTAGAAGAAGGTCGTACAATGGTGCTCTATTCCAAATATAGTTGACCGCTAGGGCAGAGGAAACTGACTTTAACCACTGGGTCAAAATAATAATACTTCTTTTCAACACTTGCAGTACCGTTATATTAGCTGGATCTTAGTGTCAAAATTTTATCCAAACGAATGGGACGTATCTGTCATCAGTATTAAAGGATCAAACGTCAAACTCTTGGCTGAAACAAAGTGGTAAATCAATCGATCAGCTGTACGGAAACCAGGAACATTCAGATTTTTCACCACTCTACTATTTGGTGACGCCACAGACTTGGCCATATACAATTAACTGTCAATTCATCAGGCCACTGTCACAGTCAGCTGTTCCACTGTTAAAGGAATTCTCATTGTAAGCATTCCTAGACAGTAACTTGGTGGCACAGAAGATTCCATAGATCCCAGCATTTCCGCCAATCGAGCAGGTTAAATGTATGGATTGCAAAGCGCGACGCCAGATATTCTATGCATTCGAGTCATCTAGCCCTTGGTCTGCTCCTTAGCCACTTATCATGTAGCTTAACGAAAGACAGTCATACTGACTTAGACTGAATTGATGAAGGCTGTTATCCTTTAGATACTAACTAAAGCAGTCTTATTGACCACTGACCAGAACAGTTTCACTGATCGATTACCCAAAATAAAACAAAACAAATCAACAACCGTGTAAATCTGCTGAGCGGTCAATATTTATTCATACCGTAAAGACAGTTATATCTTACTATCTTAAAAAAATCAGTGCGTATATTCTACACTATCCTATGTTTGCACAGATGAACTTAAGTTGAACACTGAAAGTTTATTGCTTGCTTTTTAAACAAACACAAGAAGTTTATACGAATATAGGCTATTAATGGTACCTATTGCTCTTCTTGACGGCTTCCAGCTGATCGGCGCGTGTTTTGTACCACTCTTCCAACTCGGCTTTCGCCTGCTCTCGCCATTTTTGTTTCTCAGCCTCTTCCTTTGCATCTGAAAGCGATGATGAACAAAAAAAAGAAACACAATGAAATAATGAAGCTATTTAAGTTAGCTTAGTAAAAGTTAGCAAAGTAGTACATACCTTTGCTCTCTAGTCGAGATTTCTGTTCCTCTTTCCATTTGAGAATTTTTTTTGGCACCTCACGAACGACCTCTGGGGCAGCTACTCCGCTGGGCTGCTTCGTTGCCTCGGCATTCTGTGGCAACGAATCAGCGGTAAATAAGCCGCTGTCATCGCCGTCGCCAGCACCTACGTTGTTCGATGAGGAATGGATGCCAAAGAGATTATCGTCATTCGTATCGCCATTCTGTCGTTCAAACAATGCAATTCCTGTGCCGTTAACTAAAGCAACATCGTTTTGCCTCGTCAAATTTCAAAATTTTCAAAGAAGAAAAAACCACCTAAGTACGAATGCAATCTCTGTCATCTGAGCCTTGACCTACTTAAGGGTCCTCCTAGACCTTTAAAAGCAAAGCAAATCTATGGACTTCGTTGTGTATAATTCAGTGTAATTATTCGAAAGAATCACTCGTCATAAAACTATTGATGTAAATTGACTCTAGTTTAGAAAGATGCTTGAACGATTTATGGTTCAAGGTACCAATCACAGTAGGTGGTAAAACTTTAATTGCCAAAGCGTTTGACTACATAATCCATAGCATAATCAGGGCTGGGCTGAGCACAAATGGCTGTTAGAAGACACTTATATCCAACAAGCGAACAGTACCATTGTTTTCCAATTGGTCCGTACTTTACAACAAAATTAAACTGTTGGCCAAGGTGTTAACCAAAAAACACAATATAGAGTTAACATTAAAAATGCGATCAGATTTTTGTGCATATGGACCAACTGCAATTTTACCATTCATACCCCAACTATCTCAAAGTATCAAAATGCAACCTTAATGACACTGGCTTTAGAGTCCACTACAAGACTGGCAGAACATTGGGCAATTGGCAGAAGTGTGTTACACATTGCGTGCGGAGTTTAGTGCGGAGACTGCGATGAGGTGTACATTGTAAAGACCCACCGAAAGCTGAACATCTGGATTAGAGTGCACCTACCTGCGCTACGCCTGGGATCAAAGGACAATTCCGGTATTTCCCAGCATGCGAACACCCAAAGGCATTCTTTCGGTCAGATCGATGTGTCTCTCACAGACAAAGACCATTCTACGAAATATCTGAATATATAGTTCTTGCATAAATTGGCAATGAAATACCGGATGAGTAATAAATACACAGCTTCTGAGGTTATTAGAAAAAGCTGAGCACAATCACGAATATAATACCAAAAGCTGGGTTAACATAACAAAGATCCGATTGCGTTCTTAATGTGAACTTTGCACTGTGTTCGTTTTCTGCCATTCTGGTCAAGCAGTTTATCTGTGCTTTACTGCATAGCATTGGGCCAGCTGAAAATAGTTTTGTTTGCTTGCTGGATATAAGCGCTTTCAAGCAACCATTTGTGGTCAGTTTAGCACTAATGATGCTACGGTCTGTTTAGTGAAATGCGTTGGCAATAAAGGTTTTACCTTCTATTGTGCTTGGTATCTTGAACCATGCATTGTTCAACGATCTATCTATATAACCATGGGTTCAGAATCCAAAACCTAAAATTTCATTAATTCTAATTTACATTCAGTTTATTAAATCTAAAATCGTCATGTTATATTTTTAGGTCAAAAAGCATTCTCACTGTTCTAACCACAAACGTTTGGTTGAAAATTGACGTTTTTATAGCCAGCATTGTAATCCTGATGTGCATCCACCAAGCACCATGTGCACTCAATGATACTTGAACCTTAGCCTGCTAAAACTGGTTTCTTAACATCTACAAGAGAGACGGAGTGAGACTTTGCCATATATCTCGGTGCAGAGGCTTGTCAGACTTTTCAGTCATTGGAATAAACTACCCCTAGTTGATTTTAAACATAAAACAAACAGCAAAACCAACAAACAATGGAACAAACCTTACACTGGCTACAAAGCTCTGACAACGTGCAAATAACGAGGTCAATAGCGGGTAATATCTCACAATGGTACGGTGGTATCCTGGTTTTAAAATGCCAAAAAAGGGCTTATTTAACCATGATGAACGAAATTCAGCGCTTACGCTATAAAAGGTTATGTTTATGTACAATGATCAATGATTATAAATCACCCTATCACGATTTAGGTGATCGAATGTTAATGCGAATTATAGTAGGACATATTCTTTTCACTTTCTACGGTGCCAGTCGTAACAGTAAATGTTCGGCTAACGAGACAACAGTATCCATACACCTAAATCTCTGTAATTCTTAAAGGTAAATCTGCCTAAAATACGGATATGCCGAATAAATCCCATCAAATTGTACAGTAGTCAAGATATTTACCAAATCCTGAAGGACAAAGAAATTTTTTTCATCAGAGAATCCGACGACTCCGGCATCAAACCACGTGTAATGCCAAATGACTGATCGCCAAGGAGAAATTCTCCTCTAATGCAGTGGTTGTAAGGAGAGTAACGCCGAAGATACGTCGATTTTGTGATGACGACCACGACTTATCTTAAACAGCCAACTGTATATTTCGAGTCAGGGAACGCCATTTTCAAGAAGATTTTACAATGGCCTACACCTTCTGCCGACCATGCAAACCCCAGCGGCTAAATTTCAGTCGTAACTGTTTTATTCTGTTCGATTTATTTGAGCCAGCTGGCTGTGGGTCTGATCTTTACTACGTGGCAAAAAAAGAACTATTGCCCTATGAGTCAGTCCTCCGCAATCCTAATCACAGATGTAAATTCCAGATCAGAAGAGGGACTCCGAAGCGAAGACATTTTCTAATCTTGTGCAGCTTTTTGAGCAGTTTCGCATCAGCAACTTTTAGAAAGTAACTCATTTAAGCAATATGCATTTACGACTGCACTCCTGGTCAGTATCCATGCATGGTCATGGATAGAAGGTACGTAGATAGATGGCATACAGACAGATAGATTCAAAACTAGGCAAATATTCGAAAAATGGTTCAGCAGCAGAATGTAGTGAAAGAGGTCTATTTAAATGTCTGGACTTCAGAGAGAGGGAGGGATTATGCTATTGTACGTACAAAACCGAGAAGTCGACAGGTCATGCACAACTAAACTTCATACATTTATTACAAGAAACATACCAACGGGGACATCTTCCAAACCGGCTAACTCCTCTTTTTCACGTGCAAGAAAATCAGCAATCGTCTCGTCAGCCATTTGGTAGCTAAAGTGTGTAAATATTAAAATAGATATCTGGCATAAGTAAATCAAATAGTCGCTACAGACGCCAACATGAACGGCACAAAGTAAAACACGATATACAATATGCAGAAATTAAAACAGCAAAATTGCCAGATTTTCTAAAGATAACAATTGCTTAACACCATTAATGCCATTGAACCATTACGTATTCAATTAAGCCACCGTATTCTAGAAGCAAGTGAGAGTCAGACCACGCCATGTGATCGCGATAAAGGGCGTGTATTGGTTATTTACATCAACACTACGGTCGTCTTCCTCTGTCTTTGACTTCTTCCTCCACATCATCATCCTCATCGTAATTGCCGACAATGGCCAAAAATCGATGGATGGTAAGAACTAATTACACCATTTTTTACCGGAAGTAGTCGAAGCTAATTTTATATTGTGTACTTTCATTAATAATTGCAGCTGGAAGTTAGTACGTTGTCCACAAACAAGCAAAATTCATATAAACAGCCAAAATACTGAGCTGCAAGCTGAGATCAGCAACGAAACAATTACGCAATTATAAACTCTGAAAAGGCTGACCCTCATAGCAATGCAAGGTGAGAGTGACAGAATCCACTCGTAGTACCTCTTTATAACCTACTCCAGGAACTTGCTCAAACTACCAACGGGCAGCAGTCAGCTGATGAGTACCAGAATGCTAGACATAAATTCGAACGGTGTAAATAGATACATCCTAAAAAATCCCTTAAACCTGACGCATGGATGAAACAGCTTCGTATAACAACAAGCATTCCCACCCTGCGGTAAGAAATCCCAATCACGAAAAATGCCGAGATAACTGTGCGACTTTCTTAAAGCCATGTATACCAGTAGAATTATGTTTCAACGCTTCTCTTCCGCAAAAAGTAGATTTGTGTAGTTAACGAATAAAAGTAGAGTAAAAGTCTGACTAAATTTTATGAATGAATTAGGGGTCATTGATACGATTTACTTAAATAAAAGCATAACTTGTTGTTGAAAGCGAGAAAGCTCATTGTCTGAATATCAAAAAATAAAAATATTCATACAAACCAAACGACAAATAAACATCGATAGAACTAAAACAAATTAATGAATGAAACTGAGCATAACAACCACATTTTGTTTACTAAATGATAATCATATAACCAACAAACGTTCAAACTTTAACACGTTCAATTTAACATGCCAACTATTTCATATACTACCTAAGATTTCATTTGAATAAATATCGGCGTGTACCAGTCGAAGAGATTTCGTTGCAAATGAATGGCATCAATTCTCTACATTGATGGTATAATGATCCCATTCAATAATTTTTGGTGTAAATCGAGATATTTAAATAATTTTCACTTATATACACAAAGTTATGGTTATCCAAAATGCCGATCTGAAACTATGCCGTAGCATTAACACAAAATTACGCCCAACTACTGAAAAAAATAAGGTGAAAAAGGCCTCTGAGGATGGAAACACACTTCAGTAAAAAAAATTTCAATCTTATGAGTAGGACAGTGAAAAGCATTTATGTGACAAGCACAGTTTCTATTCTCTTGTTTCCTGCCCATTTATGTACCACAGTGGTACTCATTTATCAACCCCGGAAGGAATAAAGCAGTGAATAACTGGGCTCGAACCCAGGACCGATTCCATCCCATTCCGATTTCGACGCTCTACCGACAGAGTAACCATACTCTAAAGCAAATGTGTGGTAAATTCGTTGCTCAAGAGAATTAAAAAACTGAAGACTGCTTGCCACGGAAATCGAACTCCGGTGTGCCAACACGCGACTCGACCTTGAACAAGGCCCATCTAACGCTACAGAAATGAGATGAATAATCGAACACCTTTACGTCCATCTCTCTAACAAACAGACGATGTTAGTCATCTATCATTCATTTTTAGCTCAATCAAATCTAGGCGAGATTTGACACATTCAAAGTTTCCAACGAAGATTTGATGAATCATATATGTTAAATTTTTATAACATCAACAATTTATCAATTACTTAACTTTACATCAACAATTCGTAAAAAGCAATGCATTTAAAATAAACTTACACTCGCAGAGCAAATAAGCAATGTTAAAGCTATTTAGAAACAAGATACACTCAGAAATGGGAGAAGGTACAATCCTATCGCAGTTCTACAAGCAAAAATGATTTGCAAGTACAAAACACGGCGCGACTCTGCCAAATATCGTGCGCCAGCGTGTCTGCAAATGTATATGTTCACATTGAGAAGACTCTTGCATTGTCAAGAACCGTTTCTGATTCAGACAAATTTAAATTCGTAAACAAGCTATATACAATCATGTACCACATTATATTGTACTGGTGCACAGCTAATTTTACGAGACATTAATACTCAAATGACGCTTCCTGGGCTACATTTCATCGCGCTCATCGTACAGCATCTTTAATCCCACTTAACTGTGGAAGAATTTGAGCAGACTATGGCCCAATGGTGTTTAAGTACTTTCAGCGTCAGATGTATCTCGCGTTATTTTGTCTGCCAGAACAACCTCATGCTCATCACGAACAATGATTCAGGAGCCGATGCCATCATCACGCTACCACACAGATATCACAAGCTGTTTGCACACCCCAGTTTGCCAAATTCCGAAATCAAATAAATCCTCAAAGAATGACACTGCTTGCACAGACGTGTCAAGGAGGAATAAATCATCCAATCTTTCGACGGTATCAATCGTGACAAAGGAACCGAAATCTGTGCAGGTACTAAAAGCCCTGTCACCCATCTCAGAAACTGCTTAACCAGCATTTCAACGTCTCATAGGCTATACCAAGTGCTCGAGAGAGGTCAATAGCAAGTCGGCAGAGGTCGGAGACAGACGAAAGACCCTGGGGTTGTAAAGACAGAAGGTGAGAAAAATTCTGCCATTACGCAACATGCTGTTATCCACCAACACAACATCTCATGGGACAAAATGAAAGGAGTCACGCGGGAACAACAATATCTTTCCCGCATGGTCAAAGAAGCTTTGTTGATCAGAGCAACCAACTCTATCAGCCGTGACCTTGGAACAGACGTCGCCGACACTTGGACCGTAAACATCAGGCGGCCAATCAAAACCAGTGAACAAACACGGCACCAGTAATATAAGGAAAAATATTAC
>UZAM01007662.1:1398-11579 GCA_900618415.1 Soboliphyme baturini
TATACTGATACACTCTTAGATGCTCGAAGAAGGTGCTCATAATCGACAATCCGTTGTTTGCACAAACCGCAGCGTCTTCATCCCGTTATTGCAGACGTCGCTAAGGCCGTTCCACTTTTCAGCGTCTACTCAGAAATGCTCATTAAAATCGCCAATAACTGTGAGGGACTCTGTATTCGGCACTTTAGACAGAGCACACTGCGTTTCCTCAAGGAAGGTCTCATATTCTCCCAACGAATTGGGCGCATAGACCTGTACCAAGGTCATCGATTTAGCGTGTTGTAGCTTCAGTCGGAGGATTACACTGACAGGCTTCCAATCGATTATTCTATCGGCAAGGTTGGGTTCTACCAGAACGCCAACACCGACCTGAGCGCAATCGTGATTTCGATGCCTGAGTAGAACAGCTTCCATCCATTGAGGTTCAGAAGTCCAGAGCCTGGGCGTTTTGCTGACGAGAGTCAAACAATGTCGAATTTGTACTTTATGGCCTATCAACTAATTCTTGTTCGTTTCCTCTTTTCCTTTTCGGGAGGATATGTTTCAATTTCAGACTTTTAGCTCCCACTAGTGGTGTCGTTCTCGTGAAGCCTTTTCTGACGTGCTCTAATGGCATTGCGCTGTCTGCCTCCTCCGTTGAGAACGTATAGCAACCCCGTTGCTGACTGGTATCTTCGTCCTTGTTCTGTCGGTCATCGCCAGCCCTTGTTGTTCTGCTACGCCCTCGGCTGGCAAAGGGCAATAAACTGGTTCTTTTCGCAGTCTAGCTCAGTCCCTCAAGGGCCTGCGCGGCATTTGGTAACCCGGGCGACGACCGAGGTGGTATAATTTTCGATGGCGTCAATGTCATGAGTGGCAGGTAGCAAAATTTTTCGGAGACTTGCCAAGGTCTCCAATCCTCCTCCTTTCTGAATCGGGCTTGGAATCGGCAATAGCATAGTTTGAATGTTGCGAGGATTAATTTACTGTTCTTTTTCAGGAAAGTCCGTATGAATCGCTGCAGTCATAGGATGTTCTGGGGTTATTAAATGATTTTCATATCTGACGTACATCGTAAGTTTTTTCCCAATGGTTGCCAGTGACGAAGGCAGGTCTAGAGCATCGTTATCTGAATAAGCTAAAATTTTTCTATTATTTTTACTAGTTCTACAGGCATTGCCGAAAATGTGTAATGAATTATTGTTCGAAATGATCAAGTATTAAATTACTTCTCAAATTTTCTTATGAAGTCGTAATACAACATATAACGATTCGGCTTCGAACTCGAAGTCCGAACTTGTCGAGTTCCATTCTCACAGGGGCAATCTTTTTCTTTACCACGAATTCCCTTGAGTAAGAGATTTATGACCCGTTGCTTCATACTTCAGTTACTCTGTCGGCAGAGCGCTTGACTCACAACCAAGAGATTCTGAATTCGAGAAGCAGTCGAGTTCACTCAGTTTTGATTATCCGGGGTTATTAAATAACTCTTACTCTGATACATAAGTGCGAAGGAACCAGGAAAATACACACCAATGCTTGTGACATAACAGATACCTGTTCTGCGTTTAAAAATAAGGCGCTCATAGCTGACGACACGGAAATGAAAATTATCACCCCGCCATTAACTTCATGAAAACAAGAGTGCTGAAATTTGCACAGTGATATAAGTGTGAGGAAGGCTGACATTCAAAAGATTGCAGACATTTTTTCCTTTTATGCATATAAATAAGCACCACTTTCATAATGAATCGTTTTCTGATTGAATGGGATCGCTAAAGTATTCCATCTTTGATCAAAAAGAAGAAATTACCTGAGAATTAAGTACATATCGCAAGACACAAAACAGAGAAGAGAATCGCAATCGAACATTTGGAGCTAGCAAAAAAGATTCTGGTACTACGAAACTACGAAGTCAGAAAGAATAATGTAGCATAACAAGAAGAAGAATATTTGGTATTGAGCAAATAAATTTTTTTTGTTCAACGCTCATGGGACTTCGTAGATTGCTGAACTTATGTTCTACTATCAAGACTGCTAGCTTTCGATGCCACCGGTCAGAAGATGACATTTTCTCTAAGGGGCAGTGTCAGTACTTTCAGGGAGTATTAAGAATCGCCACATTGATAATAATTTTAAAAATAACGCAACGTTATAACGTAATTTCTTAATTTAATTGCAGTTTGCTTTCAAGATCAGGTTCAGATTAATGAATTGTACAGAGAACATGAGGTAGACGTAGATCCTTATAACAAGGTTTACCTATCAATAGCGTCGTAATTATATTGTTTGCTCAGGTTGAATTGAAAACTTCACGCTTATGTACTGTACTATGAAACTGGCGCCAAACGTTGTTCCGCTGTGAGGGATCGGTAAAATGTACATAAAACAGGTAATACTTTAGATCTTGTATAAATAATTTAATTCCAAGCTTATGTTATTAACAGTTTATTTTTCTATGGGTTAGTTATTATTCTTTTTAAAACTAGTGTAATATTTCAGCTTTAAATCTTACGTAGGAAAGTTGTAGTTACAGAAAGTGCTTACATTATGAATTCCTGTAAAATATGTGATGGTGTAATTCGCTGTAATACTTATCAGTATGGTTATAGGTCTTAAAGTAAGTAATGAGTGAAATTTTTTAAGACAGTTGTAATTACTTTTGATATGAATTCTTCATCCGTCTATCTCACCATTTTGGGCATAAAATATGTCGGTTTCAGTTTGTCGTTTTTCAAATGACGCTAAAAGAGTAAAAATACGTTTGCTAATTTGATAATTCTTTGCTCATTTTTTGTTCAAAATATGTTGATTTCGTTGAAAGGCATTTGTCGTTTGGTGATATCAAGTTTATTACCGTTGGCTAGTAGTTGCACAGCCTTTATCCAGTTTAGGCCAAAAAATGCTAGTATACTTTGCAGTTGTATGGCGTCATCTATGTAACAATTCTCCAGTTAACCGGAAGTTGGCCGAGTATGCCATTCGATGTTTTTTCTTATTTTGGTTGGTTGCCGTCTACTGGTATTCCATAACCTGCACTCTGTTGTTTCTACAACCGTATTATTCATGAGAAACTACTCTACTATTGTATTTTTATAATGTACCAGGCTGATTAGTGCGCATCGTTCATTAAATGATCAATACTAACTTATGCGCTAGTGCATTCAGTTGTTTAAGCTAGTTTCGCAACCTCATTCAGTTGCTTCCCGATGAGTAATGATGCTAGGAGTAAACTAAATGAATAATGAACTTTTAAGATTTATGTAATTCATTCATTTACCACAGTTTACTTTTTTCACAGTGTTAAATTTTCCCTCTTTAAGAAATTGTATTTAAGGGATTTTGCTGATATTGCAGGTTCGCAGTAATAGAGCTTATACTGCTCTGTTTTCACAAAGATGCTTCCAGAGGAAATAGTTTAACTGGAGAGTGAGATTGGCTCATACAAGTTCTGAAATAATTTGAAAATGCAGCCAGCAGATTCGCGCGATTTACTATCTCGCAGCACGAGCTACTTGAAATTCTCTACTGGATGAATAAAGAAGCACGAAAATTTACCAAAGAATCACATTTTATATTTTAGTCATAACATTGTACGATGTGTTTAAAGTAGCCTTAAATTGTTTTTTTGTTTTCTTAATCTTTTGAAGGCTATTTTTGAATAAATCTTTATCAGTAAAGCTTAAGCACCCTATTTATTTAGGTGATTAATGCTGAAATACGTTTGAAAGTTTTACTGCTAAACCGAAATCACCAAACCGCACCATTTCAACACAGACGTAAAGAAGCATAAAAATTTGAATATCGAGTAAGAGTAAATGTCAAACTGAGCATAGTAGAACAGATATCACAGTGGAAATAACTAGGGGAATAGCACAGTTATTGCAGTGTAGATGTCACTTAATGCCTCTTATCAACATTACGCATGCTTGAAGTTAGTAGAAAAGGAAAATGAGACACGAACAAACACGGAAACAGCCCGTGCATTTAATGACATAACAGGCCCAATAATGGGACGTCGTGATGCATATCTCGAGTGATTTCCATGTAAAATAATTGATGAGATACTAAGACATTTAAATATCTACTTCTTTAAAGGGATATTTTAGGTTATTATCAAAGGATTTCGGAGTTATCGTGATCAGACAGTCGTTGAGCCATTCAGTGCAGGCCACAACGTTATCGGTACTTTTGAATTGGTACGTTTATCATGCTTGTTAATGCTTGTTTTAGTTGGGCGGAATGGATCCGGCAAAAGCAATTTCTTTTACGGTAAACAACGTTTTACTTTGTTGAGAATTATTGCACGATCGTGTTTTAAGGCATTCAGTTCGTGCTGTCCGACGAGTATTCTAACTTACGACCAGACCGACGACAGGCTTTGCTTCATGAAGGCAGCGGTCCGAAGGTTATGCAGGCATTTGTGGAAATAATATTCGACAATTCGGACAACCGACTTCCAGTATGTATTTAGCGTGTATTAACGAGGAAGGTTTTTCGTGCTCAAATATAACTAGAGACATAAAATGCTTAGGATGTTTCGTATCGATAGAACTTGCGAAGGAAGTCGCCGTTAGTTTCAACCAGAGTTTTGTTTTACCAGATTTTACGTACAGAGGTACAGTTTCACACGTTGCGGCTAGCATGCGATTTGTATCCAGCTTGTCGTCAATTATTTCTTAGTCGTAACTTCTAATTATACTCTTGAATGTAAGCAAAAGCTATCAACCTCAACTCAGCAGTAGTGTTAGAGGCACAGGCAGAAAGTCAGCCAGCACGGAGACTAAAGCGCTATTACGAATTACGAATTTTGCAAAATGTTTGGAGTCTTCTCTCGACTCCGATTGTCTTTTGTCAAAGCTCAGACTCTGGCACAGGATGGAGATCATTGGATGCACTGTCTGTTGTATCTGCTTCCGCGACTCGAAAGGAGAAGTGGTCATGGGAAGTGAAGTGAAGGGAGCAAAATTTTTTCACAAATTGAAGTTGAAGTGAATCTTTTCCATTGTAAGCGTGACCCATGAAACACATAAGCTAATTCAGTCCCCTTTTTGTCAAAACTCTAGATCTTGTTATTGAAAGTTATCTTTTAAATAGTGAATCAGTTTCAGTGGGCGAACAACCACTCTGGACGGTAACGCATGCTTAAAGATTTATTTTTCATATTCAGATTGTGGTCAGCATGGCCAGGTGCCAATTTCCATGTGATTTTGTTTTGGTCTGGTCCCATATTTTTCCTCAAATGTTATTTAAAATAGTATTTTATGTTTCTGTTTATAAACAGTCAGTGTTACATCACGATCCTCCAACTGTTCCGCTGTTCATTTTAAACCCTCCGTCTTTGCAGTGGTTCCTTTCATGAACCCTCAGGCTGTTCCTTTCAACCACAACAGTTTCTTGTATTCTTTGCTGTTTGTTGATCTCCATGATGGTTTGGTAAAAAACCATAATAAATGCAGCATAATTGTAATGGGAGTCATACATCGGCGTTGAACGTTCGTCGATAGTGGTAACCGCAGGGTGCAACATTTCAGCCGAAAGGGATTGCCGCCCGCTGCTTATGAAAAAGAGAAGGAATATGTATCTAGGGAGCATCGTTCATTTATCCCAACGACTCTGATATTAACAGAGATTATGTCTTATTCTCTTTACTTGTATCTACCATCGGGCATTTCTGCTGTACATCAAACAAGTGTGCTTTAAAGTACGGCTGGTTAGTTCACAAAGATTTGGGGTATTGTAAAATTAGTTTATCCTTCTTTTCATGATAGTGATGATAACGAACGATCTTTCGATTGTTTGAATATGTGAAACAAAGCCAACACCAAAAATTAAGCAGAATGCACGTTAAACCGTACGCTGGTCATTCGACTGATTTCATTATTTATTAGCAAACGGTAATGAGTCAGTGTCATGTTGTGAGTCCAGGCGAGGATAGCTGAATTATGCATAATTTCTTTACGGCAGTACATAATCATTATCTTTAATGTGTTACTGAGATGTAGCGGATAAAAGCCAACGGCACCGGGCGAAGAAATAGTTACTGCTTAAAACTGTATTTATGCCTAAACACAGTCAACATTTCGGATATATGGCGTGAGATCTTTGATATATTGGATTCAGTACAGCTACCCATGCTACCAGATTCGGAACCTGGAGCAGTACGTATTCGAAGATCTGTTTCGCTAAGTCTATTGAAAGCAAATGGTGGCTACTTTTATAAATCGGAAAAATGCAAGATGTCATGAGAGAGGATGAAAAAAATTTTTTCCACTTTTCTAGAAAATAGCGTAGTATGTTCCTTTTCACGCTTTTACAACTGAATGAATATAATAACTGATTTGTTTAAGAACTTCCATATCGTTCAAAACTTTCAACGAAATGCTTTAGGTAGAAAAGACGGAAGTTAGTTTAAGGCGTTCGATCGGATCCAAGAAAGACCAGTATTTTCTCGATGGCAAAGTTATCACAAAGCAGGAAGTAGTAAGTCTGTTGGAGAGCGCTGGATTTTCCAAAAGCAATCCATACTATATCGTCAAACAAGGAAAGGTAATTATCGTTTAAATATATTTTTTCGACTGCAGCTGGTTCTATAACATAAATAACGAACTTCCATGGAAATGCAATGTGAGTTTCTAGCTGAGTGAACAGCTTAAATACCGTCATTCGAATATTTATGTGCAGTAGAACCTTTATTTTATTTTCTTGCGCTTATTTGGTCAAATCTTTCTTCGTCAGACTTGTGTTAAATGCTGAAAGAATGTAAAAACGTTTGCACATTCTTCGTAGGTCTTGAAAGGGCGTACTACAGGGTTCCGCTGTCAGAGCTATAGCCTGTGTGGTTAGAACGCGAGATACACGGCCAGCTGCTTAGGTCCACCAATTTCTTATGCGATTGCGCCGAGGTCCATGTTAAGGTTAGCTAATCGATGCCTTTCAGTGTGCACATTCGCCTCTATCAATGTAGTGTATTGCGTCTAATCATTTAAAATGATTTTCAGATGCGGTGAGATCGGGATGGAAACTGGCCTGACTAAGGCTGAGGTTTCTGTGCTCTCAAAAATGTCTGATCGGTATGCTCTGCTGATTAGTCCAATGCCATCAAGGCAACAAGAGAAGTTATATATCCCAGGCAGTGTTCACCAGTGACGGCAAGTGAAACGTGAATACTGAACGTGAAACTGACTCATGCGCCGGTTATGCGAAAGCAGTAATATGAAAGCAAAACTAATGTGTGGTCATAAAGAAAAAGGGGAGTTATGCAAAGCATGTTATCTTGAAGCATGCCTACTTATTTACCCTCTCCGATGGTCCAAAATGTCAGCATGTCAATATTGATTGACACGTTGTGATTCCAAATGCCAGCAGCAGAAATGGGCTTTTTTCAAGGATTGCTTATATTACAGTTCATGTTGAACTGTCAGAGGAACAGTCTGGTCTAATGCATCATCGGACAAAAAATTGTCCGATGGAAACTTCACAGTAATAATATTGCCGATGAAACATCAAGCTGACAAGTTGACACTGATAATTTGCATTTTATTTCCTGATTCCATTGTGTGCTACCACGCAAGGCCCTTAATTTGTGGCAGCGTTGCCGTTGTAGGTTCCTTGTTTACATAGAATATGTGTCTGATATCCGGAGTTAGACAACATTAGAGGAGTTGAGCTAATTCTCTGGGCTCCAGTCGTTTCATTCATTGAGACAGCATTTATAGCGTAGCTGTTTTGGCCCAAATTAAAAGGTACGGAGGACGAAGCAGGCGTATTCGAACATAATACTCAATCAAAAGTATTCCAGATTCACTATGAATTGTTTCTATTTTGTTATAATCATTTTTAGCCTTTTTGTAAAGGGTGTACGCCCATCTTTAATGATGGAACGTTGATTGGCGACAAATAATCTTTCGTATGCGATTGTCGATCTGTCGTCTCACAGAAGTTCATTTAGAGCTCGCTGGTAAAGTGCCCGATCGATACGAATAGCGAATGCTCATTACACTCAGGTATTCGCATGTCCTGTGACGGTGAACATGCGATACTAGTGTTCAGCAGTAGCGTCACTGGTGACGAGTTAATGGCTTCGTTCTGACGCATAAAATAAAATCACAAAATTGTTAACCTCTGTTTTCACTGGCGCGTTTTTTATCAGACACCACTGTAATGAAATGCAGACAAGGTTCGGAACTCGGAAACCAGAGATACTATCATTTGTGAGCTGTATTTTACCAGTCGTGAGATTACAAATGCGCTGGTTTGGGTACGTGGTCAGGTTGCTAGAGAGGAGACTCACAGGCCGATTTATTCGCAAAGCTGCTCAGTGTGCGGCAAAAGAGCAGATCCATGGCCGGATTATTGAAGTATACTGAGCTGTTGACATGTTTTTATTTGCTTTTGAATTTTTATGAAAGAGTAACCTATGATAGAGAAATCTCGAGGTATACGTTATATAAGAATTTTGCTATGAAATATTCGTCTCTGCCTAGAGGTTAATGAAAGCTACCGAGCTATTCAGTGCTCTGGCGACGCTAGCGGGAAGCTTCGATTTTGTTAAGTAGAGATTTCATTATATGCGCTCATGCGTCGTTGTACCTTATACTTATTTTTACCGATGCTGTACTGTAGAATCTACGCTAGTGACTCGGCTTTCTATGCATTGTTGTGTAAAAGGGTAGGTGTATTTCACGATACTTGTTGTATTAAAATGGCATAAGGTACTACCTTGCTTTTTTTATGAAAGAGTGACTCGGCATAGCGTATATTTAAAACTAGCTGAATATTGTATAGTTGATGGGCTGTAAATTTTTGCATTCCGTATTTTAGATTCATGAATTGGCCGTTTCGCCTGACTCCTACCGACTGAAATTACTTCGCGAAGTGGCCGGTACTCGCGTGTACGATGAACGAAAGGAAGAGAGCAATGCGATTTTGAAGGAAACATGTGATACTAACGATAGGTGGTTTTTCCTGACAAGTTATGATTAAAATTTTAGCAAATAAAGTGGATAAAATCATTGAACTGCTGACATATATTGAAGATCGCTTGAAGACGTTGGAAGAGGAAAAGGAAGATCTGAAGGAGTATCAAAAGTGGGACAAGACCAGAAGGTAAAAGTCACAAAAGCGGTGTGAAACTAATTGTGCTTGTTGCGTCGTTTATTGATAGATTTGTGCTGCATCCTCTACCGATAATGTAGACGACATTGTGCTATCTACAGAATGAATGCTGTTCATCGCAGCCCCATTCATTATGATCTGATTTGTTATCAGAGTACAGCCATAACCCCAACTCAGTTTACGTAACATTCTGTGGCTGCCAATTAGAGCACGATCAGCACTAGTCTCTTGGCATTACTCTTCATTACTCCAGTATTCAATGAACGCCTATGTACGGTATTGGCGCAATCTAATCATGACCAACGTCATACGGATGTTGACTTACACTGCGTAGAGATGAGGAAGTTAGCATCCTGTGCACATCAGATCTTTTTCGCCATTTCTTGATGATAGAATCTCTCAAGCATGGTCGGTGAGTGCTGGCCTTCACAAAATGGACGCAAAGCAGAATAGAGTTGCAGACAAGAATGGATAAGTTCATTCGTACCGTTATCGTGCATTCCTGTCGTGTAGAACATTAACATCCGCACATCAGCGGGAAAACGGGAACTTCTGAGATCGAGAAACTGCGAGCGAGCCCCCAACTGCTGCTCTATAACTGAAGTCGAAAAGTCCATTCTTGAGTGTTTCACGGAATCGGAACATAGCACCTTACGACAACAGCCGGTGAGCCGTGTGGAACTTACTGTTGTGTACGTTGTCTGGAAACGGTAATTTTAACAGCGGCAGTTTAGCTAGATTAGTTTTTTGTGCTGTTAACACGAGCGCAGAAAGTAAGAAAGTTTCGCTTGGTAAACGATGCCCTCGTAGTTAGTTTATGCGGCCCAGTTCTTGTTTAAAGCTGTATCTGTGTCATTATGCATGAAGTGAATCGTTGACAGTAGTGAACGAGGTCATTTTAATTTGCGGTAAACTGTTTTACGGCAAGTAAGCAGTTTTGACTTTGCGTTGATGTTGACAGTGGGATTTTAGATCTCTCGAATACACTATTTTTGACCATGAACTGCAAGACACGCGAAGGAAACTGGACGAGGTTAGAATTTTTTGAATTTACATACACTTCTCGAATAGTAGATACCCCTTTG
>UZAM01007669.1:3523-15698 GCA_900618415.1 Soboliphyme baturini
AAGACACCTCTTCAGTGCTTAATATTTCGCATTGTACATGTTGTCGCCAGCACAATGCGTCGCATATCCAAAGCCATATGGAACCGATCCATTCGGGAAAGATCCATTTGCAAATGGAGCGTTTTGATGTCTTGGATTGGCAGTGTCATCGTTTTGTATGTCTCTTGACTTCTGCTGCAGTACTGTATTGTAGTTATGATTGAACTGAGTGTCTTTCAGACAATCTGGATTACTGAAAACAAATACAATGTTTAGCCATTTGTTATCACACTTACTAATAACTACTTCAGTTTCCTCCAAAAAACGAGACTTATCCTTAATTTTGATGAAGAAAAATGTAATGGGAGTAAAGTCGGTGTACTGTCAGTTGCACATTTGCTCTGATTTCGCCCCAGTTTTTGCACTAGCTAGAATTTGACTGTCGCAATCAAATGAAAAGTTGATTTTCCCATCATTTCTGTTTTGATGCTGTCAGCCCTAGTAGTCCGTCGAAATATTAATGGAGTAGGTTGATTTTGCAAAATCTGCTAATTTAATTCATATATTCTTTGTTTTTGCCTATTTTATTGTTTTGTCATTTTCACTTTAAATTTTCTTATTTCTAATGGCCAACAATTTCCACCGCCGGAGCTAACCAAAATGACATTGCCCTGACATAAAACTAAGGAAGGTCGGCTGACTGATAGAAGGCTGTTTCCAACCCCTCTAATTGCTCAGAGTGAATTATCTGCGTACTGATGCAACTGGAGTTGCATAAGCGAATAAACGCTTAGTCTTTCACTGAAATGTGTACTGTAAGTCAGTTTTGCTCAAAAGTGGTGATTCATCAGTATTCCAATTTAAATAGCAGTAAACATCTAAAATATTAGTAATGGAAGAAATGATTAATTAATTACAAGATAAAGCTTAACGCAAGGTTTCACTGTTAAGCTCATTCCTCTATCAGTCTAACGTAATCACTAATTCCAACACGAAACTGATATCCTTTGGTGCCAATGCTCTATCATAAATACAAAATCGACAACCTCCGCGCCGTTCAGAGGATACAGCATCCAAAATAAACTGCCGCAAGCACATGCAGTAACCATGCAATACATTTTCACTAGAAAAATTGATATAAAGGAACTGACAAAAATAAAACATTAACACTGAGAATGGGTCAGTGGGGTGTCATTAGATTTAAATAGCAGAATTGAATCGTTGGTTATCATCACAGATGAATGAAAAACATTATGGAAACCTAATTTCGAACACCTCCATCAGATTGCAGCCGTTTCCGTGCACCAACGTTTGTGCATCTTCTCATATGTGTTTAACGTTCGACACGCTGAGAGCTAAGCTGCATGGATCTGCGTGTTGATTTAGGATGCTGCGGCACAATAACAAGAGATCGGCTTGAAGACTGGAGTGCTGGATTCGAATTCCAGAAAAGTGAACATTTTCTTTCCGCTAATTCCCTCGAGAAAGAATGTCACCGTGAGAAACACTGCCACTGCTGTTCCGGTGGCACCAGTTCAGAAAGAGACAAGTGTTTGACTAGCGGATAACAGCAATAGCATTATGCTATGATTTGGTCATACCAGATTGGGCAAGATGTACGCCATGTCATCTGGTGCGAGCTCCCTTAAGAACTCAATTTCACCCTCATCCCTCTGATAGCTGGCTACCACGTGTGATAATTAGTACAAGGTGTAACAGTGAACTAGTCAAGGAGTTACAAGCAAGTCGATACTCGAACAACAAGGACAAAACGGTATTCTAGTGTGTGGTGGTAGCAAAATGGGAAACATGTTCCGCCACGCCGACTAATGGGAGAATTTCTTATGGCTGCGATTTGCTCTGGCCAACTTGATAAATAATTTACAACATCTGTAAGATCGACACTTTTGCACACGATGTCAGAAGAACGTTCAGTGCATTTCAGGAATGCAAGACCATCAGGTGGTTTCGCAGTCATCAACCAAATCTTAATGAATTAAGGCAACTATGAAAATTTTCTTCCTTTGCCACAGAAAGAAATGTTTCTGACTCTTCGATCATGTACCAGACTGGATATTAGCTTTCCAGGCAAAGGATAGCCGAAATTTGAATACGTTAAAGGTGTCCGCGATGAAACTGTTTCCTGTACATGACGGATTAACCTATTCGTCAGTGGAACAGACTACTAAGTGCCTATATTTACGAAATATAATTTATGATTTACCATGCATTCAGAAGATGATTCATTTACCTCTCGTCTTGAGCCTTAAACTAGAAAGTAAAGAAAGTAAAAGAAAGGTATGAAATTGTTGGAATGTTGGTCTTCTTTACAATTTAATGATCGGGCCATTTCTGGTGCCCTTCTTTTTAAGAAGTTAATGGTGAGGAGCTGATTTTCATTTCCACGTCATCAGACACGAGTGCTCTATTTTTATGCCGGAGTTGACAACGGGGAAAGCGTAGTGTGTAGTCCCCTGTTTCCTACCCAAAGAAGAGTACCGATTTACCAACCGTAGAAGGAAGAAAGGTAAATGTCGGGACTCGGCAAGCCGACTATCTACTAAGTAACCCTGTAAAATTAGAAAGCGTGACTTCAGAGGCGGAAATCGGAACAAAAAATAACATAACACACCAGCTCAATTTTAAACATTTAAGTGTATAACTAAAAATAGTGCAAGAAAATTGCGCAATACGAAAATGCCTAAACTACAGAAAATTGCATAGTGAAATTGTACCTGTGCTGCAATCGACGGAGCATCACGACCAATAAATTACGATTTTTTCCAACCGTATTTTGATAGAAACGTGCCGAGCAAACCGGTCTCCCTTGGCATGAGTTCGAGCTGGCAAGTTCTCCAACGACTTCAAAGTTGGCAAGTTGAGACGAACGGCGTGAGAGGTTACGGTGAACCGACTTCGCACCTGCAAAAGCCCCAGTCTTATAACAGAGTGCTATTTATGAATAAGTCATTTATACAACCTGCTGCACAGCCGTATGCTTCATAATCATTCACTTCATTTCCATATGAAAGCCTGTCTGGAGGTAGCTCAGATGCATAACCGTAACCTTCAAAGCCTAAGGGACAGTTTGTTTCTCTTTTGAAGGCGGTATTATTCATGTTCTTTACACTTTGAAACATCCCTTAAGTATATTAATAACATAAAGACGTTACCTATAATTTCCTATAACTTCATGCTTACCAAGATTGGCTCCCGCAAAACCGCCATACTGTACAGTACGGTTCTCCTAAATGTCGTATTTGAACATTTTCAAACACTGCAAAGCGGTGCAAAGCAAACCTGTGCGTAGTTTGCCTGAAGCATGGTGTTATGCGCTTGGATGACAGATTCATATGGGGAACTGAGTCCCGCATACGTCGTCTGAAAAAAATGTAGTAAAACGTGATAATTATTTGAGCAGTGACAGAGAGCCCAAAAAACAAAACCCTTTGGCATGCAAGCAGCCCTTGAGTGATTCATTCTAAGATCATCTTTGAAAAGCGATGTGCTCTGAAAAACGTATGGTTCCACCAATAAACAAAGCAGAAATGTAATCTCAGCAAAGAACTGTTTTCCAAAATGTTTGAAATCTGATCACTGCGCTGGTCCCAGTGAAGCGTCAATTAGGAAATTTGGATTCATAGGCAACTAATAATTCAGGAATGGAACCTCCTCTTCTGTTTATGATATTTCTTGACAGGGTGCTCCAGCGACTACGAAAGAGTGAAGTAACGGCGGCAAGAGGCGCAAATCCTATTGCATTTGTGGACGATTTCGTAGTACTTGTAGAAAACTTTGAAGCGGCGAAACTGCTGGTCGCAACTTTTAAACAGAAGAGGTATGATTCAGAATTTTCCATTAAATTCAAGAAGACGAATTGGATAGAAACTGATGGAACCCAGACCAATGACTGTTCGCCCCCTGACACCGAAGTTACGGGAAAGATACGAGAAGATCTGCATTGTTGGAGTGCACTGTCGGCAGACGAATGAGGGACAAACAAAGTGACGTAGCGCAATGCGTTAGCATTAATAGTGAGCAATGAGTGATTCAAGTTTTGGAAGGACAAGGATATTGGCAATGTCACAAACCTGAGGATATACAAGAATTGCCTCTGAAAATCTTGTTCTATGGCTAGTAAACGGCAGCATCTAACGAAGCTGCAAACAGACAATTCGAAGGGACGGAAATGTAGATTTTAATGTCAATATTGGGAATGAAGAGGGGAGCGATTTGGTATCAAATGCTGTTGTAAGAGCGAGATTCAACAATTCAACTAAAGTGATAGGCTGGCTGTAAATATGGCACTTATGATAACGGAAAATAACCGTATTGCAGGTTGAATACTGAATGCGATGACTGATAACAGGCAACCGTCAGGAAGATATTCAGCAAGAAGGAACGATCTTACTACAAAACATATGACATCTAAATGACTGAAAAGAGACAAGCATTTATTGGGTACAGAAGAAATGCTTAAACGGCGCATGCTATCTTCTATGCCGTCGCATAAGAGGGTTCATATACACCTGTGCAAGAGGGGAGTTAATTTTAATTAGCGAAACTTTAAGCACCTCTTCTCACATCATGACAGAGGAGAGCTACTGCCTCTGCATTTTATTGCGTAAACCTGCAAGAGTCTTGAAACGCTTCCAGAACAAAATGCCTCAACAACGAAACAGCTTCTACTTGCCAACCGACAGGCTAAGACCCCAGGGACCAGACGGCCAAGAATAGCTTGGAGCAGGTGTCTCGAAGGACTCTGCTCCAGCCTAGAGTTGTCTTCTGACGAAGCTCAAACGTTAACACAAGATCGGGAACGTTAGAAACACTGTATGCCGAGTCTGCCTCCGCAACTCGAAAGGATGAGAGGCCTTCCAAACTGATTGACAGACAATCTGTAGAAATGTCAGTTTTGTTTGTCTAAGAGAGCCATGCTTAGAGGAAAGAGACTAACATATGTAAAAATCGATGGATCGACGTGATCTTCATCAGTCACCATATTGCTAGCCGTCGATAAGTCTTCTTCATCAGTTGCAGGTAAATACTTATCGATTCACTGATTTTCTGGGGCACCAGACATACACATTCAAACGCCATAATAACAAAACGATAACTACTCGCATTCTGAAAACCTTTGACAGATTAGTAAAAATTCGTCATTTGCAGGGGTACATATCCACTTGGTAGTATCTTTTATGAAAATCATAACCATAATTGAATACCTCAATGAAACCAGGTGTTACGAAGATCTTAAGCACGTGGATCAGAAATCAACTGATTCATTCCAATAAATATGGAATTGCCCACCATTATGGAATGAGATTTTCAATTGATCACAAGATTATTGACATAATCATTTGACCAAAGATCGAACTGGTAGTAATCGTTTTGAAATGAATGCTTTCTGTTTAGACACTGGAGGTGCGACTCCCTGGTCCACGAACAGGATCGACATTTGAAGTATTCGTTTTGCATTTACATGTTATAAATCACGTTTAACATACTTAGACGTACGAACATATTTTGATATTTATGCGGTAGCATATAAGGAGTACCAGCTCCTGAAACATTGTTTGTGATGAGGGCGAGTGCCTGTAACGAACAAAATGGTGCGAAATGTGTATAGCGAGTTATGTGCTCAAATATGGTGGAACCGTGGTCTACGTAGATGATGCTGTCCTAGGTAACTGGGAGCAAGGGGCTATGCCATACGCCGTGAAGGTCTTAGACGAATCATGCGTCAGAGGTCACGCTAAAATGAAATATGGCCTTTCGGCTGAACCTGGCTGATTTCAGCGGAAGTTATCAACATACAGTCAAAGTGGAATTACCGGTTCATTATTCAAATTTGTAACCATTCAATCGCGTTGCTTTCGAACACCCTCGCAATCTCTTTTTTTGTGAATTGCTTAGGAGAATGAGAAAAAGTATTCAGAACGTGATAGAAAAGTTACTTTGTTGCGTAGCTAAAGATTTGTAAATTTGTTTATTTGCAGCAGTTGCAGAAAACAAAGGCGCAAAGGTCGAAAATGACTATGCATGATGGCATAAAATTCAGACAGAAATTATATTCGTGAATACGATGAAATGCCCGCCCTCCCCCCACAAACGCAGTTTACGCTTATGATCATATTTTTGAGAACGATCATTATTCCCCCATTGCCCAGCCTGCAGAAATAACCATAATTGAAAGTGAATACTAAAACACTGATACAGAAAAGGATACTCAAAAGAAACTGATTGTTTATGACTAATGCAGATGAGCACCAAGAAATATACATTATTACATTTCATCCTCAAAACGCAGAGCTTCAGGTGCAGAAGCCGGCATAGGTTTGAGCAGGGAACCTTGACTGCTTAACTGAGCACTTCATTCAGAAAAGTTCAGCTGGGAATGTGGATTACGAAAGTATTATTTAAATCCCGTTACAGTATGACATGATAGTTTCTGTCTGGGTTTAACCTCATGAGCGAAAAAAAATGAAACGAAATAAGTATAAGCTTGAACCTTCAACAAGAATGCCTGAAGGTAGCATTTGAGAGAGGTAATGTTTCAGCGATATCACATCGCATGAAAAATTACTCGTCTTGAGAAATTTAATATGACCAAAACTTAGCACTGTTGCACCGTGGATTAAGGCCGATGACAAAATCCACAGCTGTTGCCACAGAAAACTAAAGGAACGACAGAATCACAAGTCGAGCATTCACCTACAAACTATACATTTCTCATCTGACAAAATATTAAAACTTGAAAAAATAAAGTTATAAATTGGTGTTTCACAAGACCTTACTTTAAGATCAGAAGAGAAAATCCCTTCGCCGTCTTGTCGGTGTCGCTCAATATGGGCTTTCAGACTGTTTTTCCATCTGAAAGCTTTTCCACAAGTCGTACAAGAAAACGGCGTCTTGTCAGAGTGCTTGCGACGATGGTTCCACAAGGTCGAACGTCTATTGAAACATGTCATGCACACGTCGCATTGATAAGGTTTCGCCCCCGTGTGGGTATTCTCATGTTCCTGAACATAAGTTTAACAGACTTATGTGAAACAGTTTCTCACCTTTAATTCAGAGAGGGTGTTAAACGTCGCTTGACATAGGGTGCAAAGGTGCGACGCCCTGCGCTGTCGATGAAACGAGGCAAAGTTTGAGTTATTCGCGTTTTGCTGAAATGTAATTAAAGGTCGATACTGGCATTATTAAGTTTTAAAAGCAGTGTGCAATCATACCATTGGATATTGATCATTCATTGACGCTCGGATTGACATGCTTTTACCAGATCGAATGAACAACACACTTTGAAATAACTTTTCCTCCGATTCACCTTCACAGACCTTCTAACAGTTTGAAAAAAAGTGGAAATCGACGAAGTTATTTTATACCTGTATTTCGAGGAACAGAACGATATAATTTCAATTCTTGTACTTCCGGTCGCCGATTCTTTGCCACAGCAAAGTTTCCTTCAAGTTAAGTGTGTTGATCAATCTATACTATACAAGTTGTACAACTAAGTATTGGTGCAGTATAAAAAATAATTAAGTAAGAAATATGACATTTTGCTCATAATATACACTTGGCAAAATCACATATTTTAGAAATTATGTAAAATACTGAAGATTGTGAAACACGAGTAGATTACCTAGATTTCAGTCAAAAAGCAAAGATTTTCAACATAAAGCAGAAACAGGATTCTGCCACTTTCAGTCGAATTTCAGAGTGGATAAGTTCGATCCACAATATGTGGTCACAGATGATCCCTTTTGAAAAATACAAGAAATTACAGAGGAAACTCGGACGAGAAAAAAATCACACCGAAAGAACGACTGTCTACTTCATAGAGCACAATTAATAGCGAATATTTTTTAAGGGATGCCGCGATTACTGCAATAGATTTTGGCGGAGGTTGCAACGCGATTTCGAACTCGAGTGGTGAAAAATTTTATTGCAAATCTGCTTGAGCAAGAAATTCACTCCAAGTTGCTTCGGGACAACGGGTAGCAGGTCGTTGATTTGCGAACAACAGGGCAGCGTGACGCTCTAATATGATAAGGGATATCCGGAATGAATGAGAGATTCGAAAACTTTTTCTCCTGCAGTGGGCTGCAACTCGCCTGACGTATATGATAGCTGAGAGTTAGCCCAAAGGGTAAACCTCAAAAATCACCGGGAAACAGTTTTGCACTGTGTGATGTCCGTCGCATTCGCAGCTTAACAAATATTTTGCTGAATGGCACTTTTTGTGGTGTTGTGCAGGTGAAAATTCCTATATGAAAGCAGATCCGTCTCTACCTTGTTCCACCTGTTGCACGGTGGCCTAATCGCTGATACCTGTAGTGCTTCAGTTCCCACACGAGAAGCTCATGGACTAGAATAACGGTTTATGCTCAACCAGTGTGTGTGACAGGGCCAACTTCACTTTCTCACTTTCCGCATACACTGAGGTCACTCATGTACGGAGGATAATACACTAATTCTTTACGTCGCCTGTCATTTCACCTTCATCATGAGTCTAAGCCAACGTTGCTGCAAGTAGTTCAACCGTCGTTAGAACAAATGTCTTCATGTGATACAAAAACACTTACTTGACAGAAGCAAAATGCATGCAGATTTGCTTGGGTCGAGTAACTCCTTTTTCATCCCAAATATTAGACTCTAAACAAACGAGGATAGGGCGATCCGCCGTACTTAACTCTGGCTGAGCGCTGCAATAGCTGAAGATGATCTAACCTCTATACTTAAATTGCTTAACAACTTAAAGTGCCGCATTTGCTTATTTTGCTTATATATAGCTGTGCCGGAATGCGGTTCTTCAGTACCTTTGACTTCTGGACGTTAACGAAGGGGGCGGCTTTCAAGAGCATGTGGTATGCGAAATTCATCACGTGACGAACTACTCACTGCGACAATATGACCTGCACACTTTAAGTAAGCAAGACATTTAGTCGATTAACTTGAACTGCGTCTTGCCTTTCTCTTTAAAATGAGAATCTTCGTCTCTGCCAAGGTCAGCAGTGTTTTGACAAAGAAAGTCGAGAACTATTTTGAACAGCAAACGCGAAAACACATCTCTCTGGAGAACCCTGAGTCAATGTGAATCCAAACAGATATGTCTTCTTCGATTTTGACGCCCGACTTGGCTGCTGAATATATCTCTTCCAAAAGGGAAAGGACGTGCAGGATATCCAATAGCTACGTAGTAGTCGAATTGTTCTACCAGACGCCAAATGCTCATCACGTTTAGTACTGCATCACGAGAAGGTTATTTAACTGAAAGGTCTCTTGCAAGATCGACCAAAATCCTTCCAATAAATCGTCGTTCACCCTTCCAATAAACTGATGGTCAGGATATGCCAGTAAGCTAAAATTTCTGATGAATCCCACCAGGTTTCTGTGCACTATCAAGGCGGTGGCATTTTCACCACTGCTATGATTGAGATGCTACATGTTGCTGATGTGTGAGCATGGTCCCTTTCAATAAAAAGGCATCAGTTCATGGGAAGGAAAAAGGAGGTTAAATACTGGTGTTGTACGCTGATGTATATATTAATGTAGTTAGGGAAGACAATTTCAGTTAAAAGTACGTACAACAACGTAATAGAGGTTCAGTTAAGGAAATATGCTACAAATGACATTCACAACGGCAATTAAAGTCAGTAGAATGTAATTATCACAACACTGCCGCAAAATAACACGATAATTATATAAGTAAATGACGTCATAGCACAAACTGTTCACCGCTTTGTCAATCGCCTTCTCAATGCAACCTTCACAAACACTTAATCGAAGAAAAGAATCAAACGATGCTACCGGGGTGATTTAAATAACATGGTGGACAGCTGTGGAAGCATACCTGCAAAAAATAATATCTACGAATACTTGCCGAAGTGCCTGCAGCATGAAAAACCTCACATTCACATTTTTTCATTCAAATCATGAGAAACAGACAATAAACTGATTTCAGAACTTACCGTAGTCTTCGCCTACCAGTTGAACGCAACGTCGAGGTAATGGAAATAAGATGACTGCCTGTTCGTTGGTGACGCAACTTTCGAATTGAAAACCACAGCTAGGTGGAATGTCTAAAGGGGCATTAAACTAACGAGGAGTCACGTGATTAAGTTGAAGCTACGTAGTTGCCTGCGACAGTTTAAACTCATCTGATTGATTGGTCATTGTTTAAACTACTTATGGTTTATTAATAACCACGTGACCGCGAACTTTAAATCGTGCTACCGATCAAGTTTAAAACGAGCAGTGACGTCACCTAAATTTAATCCATTGCTCATTTGAACGCTTAACCGTATCCTCAAGTTCTATACAGATGTATACAGTTGTTCAGTAGATAAACAAATGAAATAACAGGCAATATGAAGGGGTCACAAATATAGCCGGTGTTCAAAAAGACAATCACAAAAAATACTAGGTAATTTCACTTCTTAACCGTTTCACTAATTGGGGAGGGGGCAGGAACACAATGGATTAGCGGTTTGTTTTACACTTTAGACGCAAATAAATAAAGTTTTTGAAATTAACCGCCAATTATCTTGAGAAATGAATTCATCAAACCCAGCCGAAAACGGTGGCGGATAGTTGACCTACCAATAATAGAGACAGCGTACTGCTGTGCCATAATATAGCCACGCCATGGCGTGTAAGACATGCAATCATGCTGTCTGATGCGTACGTCTTCCAACTGCAATTCGGCTTGACCCACCTGACAGCTGATGAAAAATCAGCATAATGTGTAAACGTAAATTAAAGCAGCTTCGCAACAAGGGCTGTTATTAAACAAAGATTGACTTTCGTTGGTTCAGCAAACGGGAGCAACTTGACCTCGGAACCAATCACTGATGTCTGCCACGAAACGGTTCCAGTTGCCAGTAAACGTCCGACCGTGAAAGACATTTAATGAGAGATCGAATCTGAGATTTAAAGTACGTCCCTTCAACATATGATTCTCGTAAAAATTTGAAAACGGAAAGACGACTGGCTTTCCGACTTGCAGCCTAAGTGAAAGTGAGAAACCGTCGTGGCCCTTGAAAACAATTGTCTAACCAGCTACATATCGTGCAGATGTTTAGACTGTCTAGTTGATACAAACGTCGGCAAGTTGGAACCTGTCAGGCGACATTTTCTGCAGGTTTTAAAGTTATAATTTTTACGTGATATTCTTTAGCATTTAAGCATTGCCATGAGTAACGAGTCACTCAAGCAGAGTTTATGCTATGATGAGTAAGATTATCTTTCAAAAGGTTTCCAGATGGTTGAAGCACAAAAAACGACAAAAATCTAAAAAATGACAATAATGTAATATACGAAAGGGAACATATGTTAAATGGACCATTCATAACAAGTTCAACTGAACAGAACTTTTGAATGTGCTCGGACTAGGCGAGTGCTTAAACCTTTGAGTAGCCTGGAGTAACACAGATTTAGTGACAAAACGGAACCCAGATAATCTGGGGAGCTATTGATACCGCCATTTTGTCACTCTTTCTCCTACTTATTGTGGCGATGTTTCTTTCTTAAGCATACTTTCGCTGAACCCATGTCCGAGATGCGGTCCTGCATCCTATACATTGCAGGCGCTTAAATACCATGGAGCCGTAGCCTGTTTAAGTGATCGGCCTAGAAGCAAGGAGGCGGTGCAATCAGCTGCTAATGTAAAGTGAGAAATTGATTTTTCTTTCATTACACTGTGCATTTTCGCCGTTCCAGTATTTAAAATGTGATTTCTTTAGCGGTGGTATCGACAGCTACTCAGGTCATCGGGGTTCTATCTTGTTGCTCACCGTACAATTGAAAGTTTCCTCACAATCTATTTTATTCAACAAACTTCAGTATTTCCTCGGTAATAAGAAAAGTTTAGCCAATTCCTTGCCGCATATCGGCTTAGTACATGCCTTACATACCCTCCAATCGATTCAGACATATATTTCTACATACTACTTGCCATCAACGGCTCATTAATAAAATAATGAACAATTAACAAAATCCACAGTAATAAGACAAAGATGTATTATGATGAAAAGGAAACGGATTGCTGGACAAAGTTAATGAATATACAAATGTATAGGTCAACATGAGAGCATGGAATCGAACAGATCCGCATTTCCCGTTAATATCAATGAGAAATCCTCATCAGCGACGAACTGGTTCTTACACGCATGTTCTTCGAAAGGTCGAGCCAATC
>UZAM01007674.1:2798-16473 GCA_900618415.1 Soboliphyme baturini
AAGAATATATATATTTTTATTTATTTATGTATTCATACATTTAACATATTTATCAGCGCACATGGACGTTGATTTAACATTACTTTCCACGCTTAACTACATGGGTTTATTTTCAAGTCCTGTCTGTCTTCACTCACGAACACTATCCAAGATACATAAATTTCTCTAAATACTTCAGTTCCTCTTCAGTAAGCGACAAAACACAGTGAATTACAATCCGCACCCCCAAAAGCCTCAGCTTCACTTAGGCTGACCTGCAAACACGACGGGAAAGACACTAGTAGACTCGAGAAAAAGGTGTCTCTGTTCAAAAAGGAAGATCATATGGAGTCCTCTAATTATTGGGAAATTACTTGACAGCCCCAGAGGAAAAGTCTACAAAAGGGTTAGGAAAGTTAGCAGAACAGTCAACTCCAAGATCCATAAAGAATGTGGCTTCAAGTCAGACAAAAGCACCTCCAATTATACCATAGTCTTGTCAGATTATTGAGAAACCGTGGGAGTTCGC
Organism: Soboliphyme baturini; assembly: GCA_900618415.1. Classification (NCBI taxonomy): domain Eukaryota; kingdom Metazoa; phylum Nematoda; class Enoplea; order Dioctophymatida; family Soboliphymatidae; genus Soboliphyme; species Soboliphyme baturini. Next base: position 3,307 of record UZAM01007674.1, read on the forward strand.
TCATCCGGCTTACACGTGCTTTGTTGAACTGGAGAAAGTCGACGACAAGATCCCGTTAAACAGAAACTGAGCGCGTGTCAGTAAACATATGAGGTCTATGGCTAGTTGATACGAGACATCCAACCACTATATGTTGGCAGAAGGTACTTTGTCAGAGTAAATGACGTTAAGTCGAGACATTTCAACGTTGGCACTGGTTTTCGCCGAAACTGTCATTCTCCTGTTAGCGTTGTTCATAGAAAGGACAGTGACGAACATCCTTACGGGCAAGGAGCGTAAGTGACGTGGTGACGAAAAGTTTGCTGTCGGCAAATGACCTCTCTTTGCTGATATATTCCCAAACTCATCTCCAACGCTCTTTGGAAAAGTTTGCAGTCAAGTACTACGTAGACGGCATGTGTGTGAACTGTACAAAACTAGACGATACTAGCACTTTCTTGATACTGTTCATGCTGAGCCCTGCAAATCAACAGAAGAGTAGTGCAACGAAGCGAAAAGTTCACGTACCTCGGGATAGCATTGATCAAAGATGGGGAAATGTAAGGACGAGATTGTCCGACGAATTGAAACTAGCGACGTTCTCCATGATCCTGTGACTACAGCAAAGCCGAGTTTAAGGACGAAACTGTCTTTGTAAAGTCGATTTTATACCGCAGTCTGCTATAGTCATGAATCATAACTGAAAAAAACTGATTTCGAGTACAAGCGGCAGAACTGAGTTTTCTGAATTGTATCGATGGGCTGCCGCATTTTGAGAAAGTACGGAATTCCGACACTAGAGAAAATCTTGACGTACAGGTGCTGTTTCAAGAAGTCTCAGCTAAATGATCTGGGTACGTTCTGCGAATGCCTCCAGAAAGGAAGGCGAAACAGCTATTATTTGCTCGATCGAAAGAGTAGGGGACACTGACTGAAGCTGCTGCCTCCGTTACCTGAAAGGACAAGCGACAATCGAATAAACGCTATACAAACTGCAAAAAACTGAGAAGTAATGACCTGTAATTAAGTATGAACGAACAAAACAAACTGTTCATGTACTTACTCGGGGTTCTTAATTTCAACCTCCTTTATCGCGATCGTGCGTTGCGATGTCAAGTCTCTGCCAGCAAACACCGTTCCAAATGTTCCTTTACCAAGTATAACCTTTTGACCGTTGCTGTCGACCTCGAATTCATACTAAACGATGCATCCATCATAATAAAGAAATGAAAACTAAACTCCTTTAAACTATCTAAAGCAGTAAAATAACGTACAATGATATTAACGGAAAAGTGGGAGCGCCTTTCTGAAAGGGCAAGTTTTCGTCTGATAAATTTTAAAGACAATAACCTCAGTGGGTAGGAGAAAAAGTAGGTATGAAGTTACTAAGCAAATCATATCATGGCGTTTTGTGTTTAACACAAAACGTAGTTCTTTTGTAAATATGATTCAGTGATGCTATAAACAGTATGCTTTTTTCGTTGGCTTAAACATATTTCAAAACGTATCTTAAATGATATCTGAAAATGATCTTGATGCTGTGGAGGATCTATATAACGTATGAATGCAACAATCAGGTATCTCATATGTATTAAGTGACCCTTGAAATTTTATGCGCCAGAGAGAATTTTTCACTGGCATTTTAAAGAAGGAATAAAACATATGCTCGTATTATCATGAAGAAGAATGAAGACAGTCACGTGAAAATAGTGCCATAATATCGCAGTTTTGGCCAGCGAAAAACTTTAGATTCAAATAAGCGTTTTTCTTGGCTTTATGTTATTAACAGGCAATGCAGTAGAGAAACTCGTCTAATCGGGTTGCCAGCTCTTGCACAACAAAAAATGTCATACCGTTACGTTCGAAGAATCGATGCTCTCACCAAGTAGCTTACAACCGGCAAGATTTGAGGTTATTTCATCAACGAGGTCGAGAAACCTAAAATGCGGGAATCACTACGCATCATCTTAAGACCCCGAATGGTGGCATGACGATAAAAAAGGAACCTACACGACCTACCTTTGTCGATGTTCATCAGTTGGAAAGAAGAGCATGAAGTCGTCAGAATTCTGGTACACATACAGAAACACACCGCGTTCGTCGCGCTTTGCCGCACTGACAGCACGAATCAATTCTGATGGGAAACACCATTGGCACAGCTTTGTCTTGTTCTTTGTCACAACGTGCCACAGCGAAAGCGACTTATTTTCCTGGTTAACCGATACGTAACTTGGAATGTACAACTAAAAGCACTGAATGCACTGAAATATGTAAAACAAAAACCAAGTCACGGTTATTTATAAGCAGATATCAGGCGCAAGATAGAAACAGTAAATAAATGTCAAAGAATAGAAAATTTAAGCAAGAACACAAATGAAGTTCAAAACTGACACATTCGTTAATTATGTCTCAGGACTACCCTCATGAAGGTATAGGAGCTGCTCTTGACAGCATTTCATGTGAAAAGTTTCAAAGACCTTTCGATAATTACATTGCAGAGCTGATAATGTGAAATCTTGATGCTGGACATGTCCAGATTTTGGTAACATCATTTAATGTAACAATTTAAGCAAAGACTGCTTAGAAATGAGTGATATCGCAAACTACATGATTGACTTCGACTTGATACCAGTTTTCGCAGCTGGGCGAGTTGTAATACGATCAGATTCGGACATCATAAGTCAAGCACGATTGGATTCACGATGTTAAATCGAGACGTCTTTCTAAGATCTTACGGTAGACGTTGTAGTTATACCAGCCAGCTCTTCTTCGCCTAAAAAAATCATCCTCAAGTCGTTCCGCAGGCTGATTACTCGTCCAAGGCACAGGTAGCTGAAGACCTTCTTAAGCTTTTCCTTTCCGCTGAGCACGTTACCTTTTGCGCAAATTTTCTGTTACCTTGCAAAATTTTCAAGACTTCTTCACTGGCAGCAATAGATCACACCACTGGGGCCGACGCAACCTTCAGCACAGGTGGCACATATCGTCGACAAAATTTTAATGATTTAGTCGTTCTTAGTTTAAACGCAATCTGACAGTCTTCCAATCCATTTTCTTTACTGACTATTCAAGCGTTACAGTTTTGGGAAGATTGTATGTCCACATCTGACTCGCCTCCTAACAGAAATTTGAATTAGCCAATAGAAGAGGTTTATCATATCAGTCCTTCAGTTACAGTTTCATGCTTCCAATAGGTCGACGAATTCCAGTATGAATCTCTACAAAACGCATAGAGACTGATCATCTGCACGCAAAGCCTTGGATATGGACAAAGGTGCCAAGTTCCCGTTCAGCTTGGCTACAGAGCACACCTTGCAAAATCTCTTTGTATAAGGACAACATGACATTCATTCTTCATTGCTATCGCCTTATATCCAAGCATTGATTGCCCATCATCTTACCCTTTTTAAATTCATGAAACGCTTGCGTAGCCACTAGCGAAACCGAGCCGAGTGTACAGTATCGAAATAGCAATCGAAGCCTCGCTTTTCTTGTTACCCGTTCCCAAAAACGTACAGGGGGCAAAGACGCGTTCATCTAATGGTTATCATGAACAAAAATGTACTCACTTTGCTAGGCTCCATGCTTAAAACGGGAAAACGGGTATCGATGCATTTCTCATCGGATTTCGACGTTTCCACGAAAAAATCCATCCAGAAAGAAAATTGTTTGTAATCGGCGTAACTTTCTGGAGAACGAGGAGGAATGCCCTCGCGAAACTGTATCAACAGCTTAATATTGCCGACCGTTGACTTTAAAAACCTATCATCAACGTTCCGTAAGTTGCAATTCAAATTTACAAAAAAATGCAACAGATGTATTAAATAAGCATGCCCCATAAAGGAACATAATAATTTCTTATATGCAGAAAAATTCCCTTACCAAGCAGGGGGCTTTAGCATGAACATATGAAGAGCTGCTTGGCAGGCATTTGGATAATTTTCAGCAAGCACGCTAATTTCAAAGAACGTCGCTACGTCCCAATAGTCCTTCATGTTGGCCAATGAACCCTTTCGACCCAACAGGCTGCTGAGCATCAAGGCTGAAAAAAGAACCGCATGTGTGTTGCAAAGTTGAAACGAATAGTTATCACTGCCAAACCGATTTGCTGCAGTTCCGAGCTGTTCTGAAAAGTCTGTCCTGCGACCGACAGCAATGTTGCGAGATTAATACCCGCGTATTCGTTCGGCTGATTTTCAAAGCCTTTCCGATACCTAGCAGCAACATCGTTAGGAGCTAAATCGAATGAAACAAAGCAGCTAGCTTCTTGTTTTAAGTATTAGACTGCTTAGAGCATTTTTCGGCTGGTTCACGTAACAGATAGCGGTTAGCGACCAGAAAAAAGCGAGCATAGGAGCAAAATATGATGGAATATCGAAGTACGGTGGAACGGCGGTGGTCGACCGATATCCTCTCAAACGGCAGTCCCGTATGCTTGTTATAAATAGAAAAGGTCTAATGATGAGGCAACGACAGGCAAGAGATAAGTGAATTCCTTATGTTTCTACAACAAATATGTCTATGCAGACAAAACCAGATGGCAGGACTGAGGGCCATCGTCTGCACGTATTGTTGAAAAAAAACTTACTGAATTACTATAGCCCCATCAAAGTGATTTAGGTTACAAACCTTTCATCCTGTATCACACCAAAACAATATTTTTTCACGCTGAAGTTGTTGTTAAGTTTCTGCCTTCAACTCAAACGGCGACATAACCTTTGTAATACGCCGTCCGCAAAGACCGCCGACAATTCTGTTACATAAAATTACGTTAAACAGAACGCGCTTCGTTTTATTGTATTTCCTGATGCAATCCACTGACACCGTTTTATTATTCCGAGCATGTTCAGAGAGAATGCTTAACAACATAAACGGAATAAGCGCTTCCAAACAAACTAGCTGGACCGTAAAGCAGGTCGGCTATCAGAAACGGAAGGAAGCATGACATATACTCTAATAGAACGATAACAAATAATCAGCATTTCAGTGCGCACTGCATCATGCGGCAACATAAGGAAGTAGATATCTGGTCAAGAAAATCTATCAATATACAATTATTAGTAAGGGCTTGAGCTCGTAAAATAGGCTGACTGACGAAACAACCCATTTCCAATCTAAGAAGAATTCTGCACACTTTAACTTTAGGCTATCACGTCCAAATCCTTCCGATACAAACAAAACTCTGAATGGTTAGTGAGTCCATGGTTTTTGTTAAACATAAATTGCGTAGTTTTAGTGGCCCTTTGAACTCGCTTGACTGACGGGAGGCTGATCCGCTAGAAAATTCTCGAGCATCTGTGACCATGCGACCTAAAAGAAATAGTGGACCATGAAATCAGATGAATGAGTGGAACTTCCTTGCGTCAGCTAACTATTAGTGCCAGCAGCAGACACTACTTGATCCGATAAAAAAAGTCAACTTTCTATGCGCTGTCACCCTCTGTGCCTGGCATCTTTTTCGGTTTGGAGGACAGCATCATCTAAAGATTGTTCTAAAGGTCAGGATACCATGGTAGTGGTCTCAGTGTGGCTTGGCTTCCAAGACATAAACATACTAGGCATTTCATATAATCAGGCAAAAGATTAACCGATCACTTACCCGCCTGCCGCGGGGTTTATCAGAAAAAGCCAACCATGTAATTCTGTGTGACATCTTGATCACGTACTCAAGCCACTGCAACTTCAGTCCCTATTTTGGAGAAGAAGTGGCTATCGTGGTACTGCATCACTGACCGCTACGTTAAGAAACCACAGTTTAAAGCCTTATTTAGAAAGTCATTTAATGACGACTTTTCTGGCCTCATATACAGCCTAAGGCAGAGTTGGAATTTAACAGTAGGCTATTTCACTGCTTAGTTCCTTGAATATTCACTTCACACTCGGAATTAACGGAGCTCCAAACGGATACTCTTCAAATACAGACTGGTTTAATGAATAATGAAGTCGCACATTAGATATTCCTTAGGAACCACTGCGACGTTTAATGGTATTCATGAATTGTGATCGACACTGGCCTCGTCCCGCAAAAGACATCAGAATGGCTTTTTTAATTTCTGTTGTAGAATGAAATAATCACAGTGTGGTGCTTTTCAATGGACGCGTTTAAGAAATTTGCGATGCTAGACAGTACGTAGGAGTGCATGGAGTTTCGGAGGGCTTCGATGTTACTGATGCCATAGAACGACCGAGCGGGATTGAGACATCCCTATCGACAGACCACTACTTGAAAAGAAGGTAAATAATTAGCCCTGGGAAAGTAACAGCGAGTGACTTATGCTAAACTTTACAATTCGAAAAGCTTTAAAACAACCAGCAAGTGTTAGAAACACCTGCTAAAACACTAGGACGTACAGAGAAAACAAAAATGCAAAAGAAATACCAGTAAACAGCTTTATCCCTGGCGTCGTTATCAGTAAACTCTGATTCGATAAAGCGATCTTTATAAATCCGTCCAGCCAAACACAAGAAGTCCGGTACTTGGTTTTCCTGCTTCTCCACTGTTTTCAAAATGATTTCTAACGCTTTCTCTCTATCACTACCGATGTTTCGCCTAAAAATTAACAACAGTGAGCAATCTGTGTTAGTGGATTGATTGTTCTAAGTTAACAGTAAACGCAAGATAATAAAACAGCTTTATCAGGCTGATAGACCCATAGCCAAGATCTTACTTTCCATATCACAAATATCTGCAAAGCTGTGATCAGTGAGGAAGTTAGTTTGAAAAACGTCAAGAAGCCATTCATTTCTCCCGAAAGCATATGGTCCTAGCGATGAAAAGTAATGTTTCCCACCATGAGTAGGTGCTTAGTGCCTTGACAGGGGCAGCGGCATTTTCTTATACATTTCATAACAGAACCGTCAATTTAGTGAAACTTGATCTTGCTTTCTCGTAAACCAATAACCGAGAAGACAAATCTCGTATAAAACTATCTAAACAATTCAGAAATGTTGAAGATTTGCAATTTGAAAAAAAATTTCTCGCGATCATAGCATTACATTTGATTTAGAGTAATTGCCAATGAAGTAAAAAATAACGTTCGTACAATTAGCCGTTTCTTTATCTATGTGTCTACTACTGTCACCTCAGTGTAACGTCGGCCTCTGTTACGTTTTCATGATTGTGAGCTGTTTATAACGCCCTTCTTTTGATGAATTTAGTTATAAAACGCAGACTTCTATTTCCATGCCGTCAGCCATGAGTGACTCTATTAAAGACAGAGTCAACAGCAGCTATGTGGTAAGCACAGAATTTAGTCACCGGTATCCTTCTCACAGAGTGGTACTCATTCGTTAACTTCTATGGGGTCGAACCCCGAATCTTTCAATTCTGAGTCGGATACCTTATCGACTGAGCAACCCCGGCTAATTTCTTTATGCCACAGCTGGCAGCTACCATCGGAAGGCAGAATTAGCTTCCATCATGTATGAGTCAATGTCAATTAAGCTCCACAGCATGACCGTAATGATTAATCCTATGAAGTCTGCTGGACGACAGACGGTGTCTTAATTTTGGCATGTTATACTGCATCTGCGAAAGAAATACTTCTAATTGACTGCAAGTCAACCTCGATTAGGACTTTTGACCTCCGTAGCGGCGGTATCTGTGATTCAGATGTTTTATTCTTGCAATGAATTATCAAACCATGAAATTCATCGTTCCTGGAAACAGAAAATGACTCCGTTTTTCAGTTCTGGCTAATACATTTTAGTCCGTTACTCGTTGTAACCTTCCAACCTTGAGCATGTGGCGCAGACAGCGCTTATATGAAGCTCGCGTGTTTTCAGCAAGGTGGTCGTTTCCAAGCAGTACAATATGATCCAGATGACAAATGAGGTGAAGATCTTCGTTTTCGTCATCAACTGGACGCTCTCATGATACCAGGTCGTTTCTCTTAGCTTTCAGATTTGGGAGAGATTGGCCGCTGCCAAAGCAATCTTTCCATTAATGTCCATGTCGCAGCGGCCGTCGTTCATAATTATAGGCTCACTTGTACCACTTCCAATCTTTCTCTATGCAAGGAGATCGGTCCATTCTGTTTCCTCTGTATTCCCAATCACTTACGATTTCATCCGATTGAGTTTAAAGCCTGTTCTTTCAGCGATGTTTTGAGCCGTCTCTACTAGTAGATGTAGTCCTACTCTGGTATGTCTGACCAGTATGATGTTGCTGCGAAATCGAGATACGTGAGGTGTATGGCGTGTTTAACCTACCGTCAGTCCTTCGCAAGTGAAATTCTCGACACTTTGCCTCATCAGACAGTCAATGATAAGAATGAGGAGAACTGACGAAGAGAGGTCGCTTTGTCTCAGACCGTTTTTGATAGTTCGTCCCGCTTTCGCAGCACATACAGTGTCACTGTACATGTTCTCAAGCATATCACCAGATCAGATTGAATACCGAAATGCCCAGGATCTTCCATATCATGGGACGAATTACGCTGTAAAATGCAGCTTCGAAGTCGGTGAAAGTTGCATTCCAACGGAAATGGTATCTATGACGCCATTCTAAAATCATGCAAAGCGATAGTACGTGGTCACTGCAAAAACAGCCCTTTCAAATTCCCGCGTGATTTTTTTCATTCTTGCATCTATTCATCAAGCATTTTTGAATAATACGCGAGAAGATCTGCTCAGGTCTTGACTGCAGGGTTAATCCTCTTTAATTTGCAGTTTGAATGAGCTGTCGCCTGTGAAAACAGGAATAATAAGTCTCTTCCTCCCGTCAGTTGGCATTTGAGAAGACGTCCAAATTTCTTTAAGCATTTCTTCCAAGGCTTTCAAAACAGGGGTTCCGCCAAATTTAAGAAGTTCAGCCGGTGTCTGATCAAATCCAGGTGCCTTTCCAATCCCTAGACACCCCTTTGCGCGGATGATTTTAAGTTTCTGTTGAAGACTCTGTATGAATATCAAGTAGTTGTAAGAACTGCCGCCTAACTGTACACTTTCACACAACCAAGGCACATTAAGCAATTAAGCAATTTGCTGAAGTGAAGTTCTTGTCGATTAATGAGTGATCACAATAGTTGCTGATCACAGTGTTGGCAATTCTACTTTTTCCAGTCAGTAGTCATAACCCCTTGATACAACGATGCCATGTCCCCTCGATTCTCCTCCCCTTCCAGATTCTCCGCTGTGTGTTATCCAGTGGACTTACTTGTGGTGGCAACTTGCGTTAACCGCCTTGACCAACCTACGATCCGCTTTTTACTCAGCAGAACGACCTTGCAGGGCTAACTGTTTCACTGAATTTCGTTATCCACGCAACTCTTGGGCTTCATCGGAAATCTAAGCCTGTCTCCGTCTTCTTTTGTGTCCAATGGAGTTCTCTACCGCGGTAACTTGGCACTTTTTGCGCTGTTCGTATTTTTTTCAGTGCCTGAATCTGGGGCTTCAAGCTTACCACAGTCTTTTATCAAAGATTTTACTATTGTTGACATCGGCCTATTTCGTCCATCATCTTCATCCTCTCAACAACTAGTAGGAAGGGTCTAACCGCTGCCTTGATTATTGCTAGTTTTAGACGCAAGTAAGCAACAACAAAGGCAGTGGTCTCTGTTGATGTCAGCGTCACGTCGAACTCCAATGCTGGATAAAAAGCTGCACCAATGGCGAATGACCAAAATATGGTCGATCACTGTTAGGGGGAAGTCCACGCCAATTTGTGGGAATGTGGGAAGTGATTTTCTGACTATTCCGAGAATTGACCTTACACAGTGGGCGTTAGTCGTGACCTCGGCTGGCAACATTTTGGACACATTATCGATGATCCCATGAGGGCGAATGAAGAAATGAAGATGACTTAGTTTTTCAAGTCAGTTGTTTTAGTTTATTCAGCGAAGTTAATTGTAAATATCTTTTCAGATAACACCGTTTTAAATTTATCCTTAATGTTTCTGGAAAGCAGTGCAAAAAACTGATTTTCAGGAACATTTTAAATTAGCCAGGTTTATGTAATTCAATAATTTTTTTTGGTCCCTTGAATTTAAAATGAAGTATCTTTTACTACAATCTGGAAAGGGTTTGTGAAATATCTGTTGGAACATAGAATGATTACGCTAGTTTGCAAAAGGGTAGCGGTAGAACTTTTCAAAGAACCAACAAACCCAGCATTTCACCGGTGTAGCACATTATGCTGCGACTATTTTTACCTATTCAAAGCAAAGGCGTAATTGAACTGCACCGCTGCTGCCTCGTGAATCTTGCTTTTGGGAATACTGGCTAGGTCTTCCACCAGCGACACCATCGCATCGTAGTTCTGAATGTCCCTTGAGACGAAACGTAGAAGCCAATGTTATAGCGACTGAAACTTTACCGATACGACAATAACATGTTAACAACCGTGTCAACGGACAGTACATCCGGGTCATCAAGTCGAAGGCGCAACTTGTCCAACACTTCACTCAAGTTTTCGGAATCGAATGCCTGCCTGGCCTGCCTCAAATCCAGCAGAAACTTTTCTTTACTATGAGCACTGAAAAGAAGGCGTATTATGCAAGCGACATGGGAGTCTCCTCCCCACAACTGTGATCCCACACCTTACCTTGCATCTATTTGTACATCTTTCAGAAACTTTTTGATCTTACAACGGAACGATGCACTTGAAGTCCCTGACGAAGAAGTTGATACACTGCTGGGCATATTCGACACTATCTGACAATAATCTATCGCAATCAAACATCCTTCCTGAACCATGTAGCCCAGTATTTTGTAATTCGTAAATGGCATCTGAAAAGTTGCATAACATTAATTACAAATACAACAACGAAGGTATAAAAATGATAACAAATTTATTCATTTTAATTAACAGAAACTCTGTCGACACTTTGGAAGGAGATACAACAAGTGAAGAGGATGATCCTCACAACGCTTATAACGATTACCATTACAAAGACAACGATCTTCAAGAACTTTAATTAGTATTCGAGAACATTCCTGATAATGGGTCTTAATCAAGTACATGTCCAGTTAATAACCAAAATCAAAACATCGAAACAAGAATAATGACATTAGCGATAATGATATCGGCCTGAAACATTGAAAACGTACATTGTAAAGAAGAATAACGCATTTTCTACTTTACACCGACATTGCGGTAGTATAAGATATATAGAAATCTAATCGCAGTCATATCCTAGCAATGATATTCAACATTACTGTGAATCATTCACCAGATGAATACGCTCATGAACAATCACGACTTATGCCAGGAGATGATTTCTGCTCAGACCAGATCAGTCAGAAAAGCGTTTGACTTAGTCGAAAGAATGTGGACTGGAGATATGGTCAGATAATTCGCTTACATTCTCCCGAGGTAGATCAAAAAATTCCAGTATGCGAACAAAAAGCAGAAGACTAGGGAATGAAGTGGCCACCATGCATTCAGAAAATATACACTTTGGCGGCAAATATCGTGATTCGATGGAAGTTCATCGCTGCTATTCCCATTATGATCATTCTAATGAGCTGAACTAACATGGAGAGGACGACGATGACGATCATGACAATGATAATGATTATCATGCGGATCATGGTTCTGTAATGGAAATTATTAGTATAACATTCACCTCTACTAATAATTCCATAATACGTCTAATCACTGCTATCAACCTGAATATTAAATATTAAATGGTGCTGTGATTGATATGATACTCATGGACATCATTATCCTGACCTTCATCATAATCAAAGTTTCTGTAATCAGAGCCAGGACAGATTGATCATCACCGTCATGATCATTATCACTGTCCACGCTGTTATTACGTTCGTAATTATCCTCCAATATATCCATCACCATAACAAGTATGGCGATGATCCGTATGATATATATAGTACATTTACCGCTTTATCGTATGATAACAGTACCGCTGTGACTGTAATCATAATACCCTAGCTGCGATTTTTCTTATAGTACTAACGATTATGCTAAAAATCGCCATGAAAATACTCATGATGATCACAAACGTAACTATGAGCAAGATTTTGCCACTGCAATCGTCATGGTCATGGCTATCACTCCTTAAGGTTACGATAATAATGGTGGTTAGTAAGATTATGATCACTGCATTATCATAATCCTAATTGTAATTATGGTAATCATTACACTGATCATCACAGATATGATTAAAAAAATAATAAGCATAGTCCATACGATTTCGACCATGATTAAGGGAACTGCAAGCCCAACTGGGTACAGCTGATGCCATACGTAATTTCATGAAACATCGCCAACGAACTTGAAACTGCAGAATTACCTAATGCTTAAGGAACGTAATGGGCTACCACTCAAACAGGTGAAACGTTAGCGTTCATATTTTGCACTTACGGTGAGAAACCTCATCAATGACTAATTATGGCATGCAAACGACTTGTTCGCCTGCTGCTAGAATTTCTTTTTACCTTGTGAAAAAAAGTGTGCACAAGATTTGAAGAATTTACAGGATAAACCCTGGCGAACTACGAAAATAAAAACACTTTGGTTTTACATTACCATGATGTAGAAAATTAAGGGCGCAATATGCGGCAAATCATGAACAAGAATAATTTCACACGCAACGAAGAGAAACAACAAAAAATAGACCATACCTTCAGCCTGGAAACGCTCTTGTCGTTCGTGTCGTCGCAAAAGTATAGAATGACGTTGTAACTCTGATTCATGCTCTCTCTGACGCCAAGATGGTAACACATCGTACTGCGTTGATGCGAAATGCTCAAATCGACGATCGCCACGTCGGCGTTGTAAAATGCGTCCAAACTTTTGGTTTCGCCAAAGTCTAATTTCTCAAAGGGGATCCTCTGAAACAAAATGAAATAACTTTGCACATCTATCTACACCTAAAAATTCGTTTAATTATTCAGTGAGTGAAATAAGGCGAATTTTCAATCATTGGAATGTCGGTCTCCCTTACGCTTGCATTGCCGAGGTCCAATTGTGGAACGCTTCATTTCATGAAGGATATGGGTCGGCGCTAATCTCCGCTTCCATGCCATCAGTCACGAGTGTCGTTTACAGTTATGTGAAAAACAGCGTGCCTCCCCTTTCTTCCCCAAAAAGCGGTACTCGTTAATCTGTCAGGGAATAAACATCATAACTGTTCGTTAGCCAAACTGTGCCAAATAATGCATGAATCTTCCAATACCAATTCACCGCGTATTGCACCGCCCTCTTGCTCTTAACCGTCAAGACGGGGG
>UZAM01007677.1:17084-33287 GCA_900618415.1 Soboliphyme baturini
ACCAGTGCGCCACAAATTTCCTTCAAAAAGCTGCAGTACGATGACTCCGACTTCAGAAGTTCGCACTTGCGCAGTATTTCACCAATCACATTATATCTGAAGAACTCAGAAAGTTTGGAAAGGGCGAATGAACAAGCCTGAAATATTTAAATATAACCTGTTTCAGAATCAAGTCTGGAGATGAATAAACAGAGTCAAACATGTTCAGATATGGAACTATATTAACTGTCATAAACTTAATGAAAAGAAAAGCGTTCAGACCAAAAATATTTCTTGGACTGAATGCTGCAGCGTTTCTGCTGGTTTCCTCATTATTAAACAATTGGCCTCTTGGAGCAACTGCTCAAACTGAAACGCTAATACGCTCATCGAAGACATTTGTGAAACAAAATATCATGATTGTTTTACTAAAACAATTTAACAAAATATTTATATCAGCTAAAAATATCCTACAAAAGTTCCAAAACAACGGCTACACAAAATTTGTTGTACTTTGTTACTGTCATGTTGAAAACAAGACAACACTGATACGATGGCGGAAATGTTAACGTCCTTCTTTGCAACATCGGTCAGAAGGTACCACAGATGAAGTGCGAATCCTCAATATAACAGTGTAAAAATAATGGTCGCCTATGCGCTGGTTTCTGTTTTAGAAACCGAGTTCGGCAAAAAAATCACCTCTAGGAGTTGCACTGTGCTTATTTAAAAATGGTACCTTGTGATGATGAAAGGCCAGTTAAGATGGTAAGCAAGGGTCTGTTGGAGCCCTACAGAGCGCAGCCTGTTGAAAGGCATAATATTATCTTACGGTGCAACACAATTACCTCGGCATCACATTATAACTGGTTGCAAACAATCGACTTACAACATTTCCCATAGCCGATTGCAACAGCAAGGAGCAAGGCGTATTCCTTGCGTAACAAAATCAGCAGTTTATTCATTCTCATGGCAGGCTGTTCCTTTTAAGCTGAGTGGGCAGCAGTTTCACGATGCGTCTGCAGTTTCAGCTGTGTTCTAACAAATTTTTACCAGCGCACTGAGCTGGATTTAAGGCCTAACCACGCCAAAGAATCAGCATACTTCAGCCATCTAGACTTAGGTCCCTTGGTCACCAGTCTTGGCTTTACTTGAAGAGTCTGTATTGCGTATCTCTTCTGTCATCCTCACCATAAATAAATCAATTAAACAGTTTTCTCTCCAGATGGAATAGCAACTGACGAAGAAGCGCTCTGCAAAACTTATCGAATCTCGACACCAGGAATTCTTCAAAAAATCGAACTTCTGATATGCCCATATCCAAGTCAGGCGCAGGTGGGCCATAGGGCAGTGGAATCGACAGATATTTTCAAACCGAAGTTAATTTCTCGATTTATGGTTGAAGGTACCAAAGAAAGCCATGCAAAGATGGTAAAAGCTTTTAGATGGTCAGTTCTCATACTTCTGGTATGATTTAAGTGCAGGCAGCAAAGTTGTAAGGACATCTGCCTGGCTCTCTATCTTTCATCCTAGAACCTTCCTTTATGAATCAAGAAAGTAACAAACCAACAACGCGCTTAGGACTGAGAGCATCAAATATTATTTATCGCATACATTCTTACTACAACTCAGATCATTCCCCATCCCACAGAACCGCTTAGCTTCACAATTATTGTGCTCGCTTAACCGATTAGTGCGTTTATGTCCACGTTCACTCTGCTGTCACTCGAGATGAAACTCCTAAGTACCTCAACATCAACCCTAGCTTCATGCGCATCGCGTTAAAGCGCAGACTACATAAAATAGCTTTTTCAAAGAATACAAATTGTTCAAAAAAAATTGAGTTTGCCAAACATCATCCATACTCCATCCATGCGGCTGAGAAACTGTCTAATGCACACTGGAGGTCAACATGAGAGAAAGTGAACATGGCGAAATCATTTGTGAATAGCAAGTGAGTCAGTAGAGCATCTAAAACTGCTACGTTCTCCATGACTAGGAAGCATCTGCTCAACAAACCAATAAAAATTGTGCAAAAAAAGGAGAAAAGCCTTGCAGGAGTCTAAAACATTCTCTAAAGGAATGGCTTCTTGTCGTAAACTAGGATACAAACTTCTGAGCAACCGCATAAAAAAACGATGGCCTAACAGCTGGTCGTGATTCTCCATACACACTGTAAACGGTATAAGAGAAAAGTCTTACCGAGCGTTCTTCGGGATTTATACGGACAGTGGTTTCTAAACCTTACTTAAGAGGTCTACAAAAAGTCTACAGATTGGCGGTCAGTACCAAAATTCAAACAGTGCCTGAGGTTTAAGTCATACCACAACTGCATCCCGATTAAGAATCATTCAATTTATATGCAATGATTAACATTCGGTATGAGGGATCTAGGAAGGTTCAACGACTGCAATTCACAGATGGAAAGTTCACCGACCTGCAATTCGTCGAAAGGAAAATTCACCGATTCTGAAGTTGATCGCCGATGATTTATTTATTAAAGCCATAAACCTGGAAAATTTATTTCATATAAAATATTGTCAAAAATTCATCTAAAAAATTCAAATGTGCTGATTTTGAATTAATTTGCCTGAAATGATTACAATGTAAGTAGCTGTAAATTTCGAATAAAACAGATTTCATTGAATAATTTAAATGAAAAAAACTTGAAACTACATTATTTACAAGCATACAGATACTGTTGCTACTGCAATGCCTAATCAGTAATTTATACTATGTGCCACGCGTCTCAACAACTCTAAAACATTATTTCTGTCATAATTCGTAACCACTCTGAAAAGCTTCAGCGCAATCTTTATACTTTTTATGCGCCGGGCTACATTGTTGGCCACTCACATATTGTTCTATCTGCAATGTTCTGATGTTCTGCTCACAATGAATCGTTTCAACAGACCTCCAGATATTAGGGTGTTATGCAAATGGTTGTATTTCGAATCCACGATGCCATCCTTCAGTTAAATTCCTTGTCTTTGGAAAACGGTCTTACTCCTTGGTGACAGTTCCACATTTCTAGGGAGAAGCGGGGCATTCGGCGTCTCATGCGTTGTTGAGGACGTCTAATCCAGCAGTCTTGAAAATAAACAATAACGCTTTGTCCTTTTTCAGACATGTTATAACTGCTACCGCTAAGACCTAATGCTTCTACCACATTTTCTGTTGGGACAAAAGCTAACATTAAAGGTTAACAGACAACAATCACATTTTCGTTACAAATTCGACGTCAGTTTCGTACCTCCTTTGAAGATTCTCTGCCTGAATCCATCAGAATATACACTGCGAGAAACGGAAGAAACATCCTCAATATCTAGCCCTTTCTTTACGAATAGCACTGACCATGGCAGGTTCGAACGTACGTAAGAAACGAAACGTACGAAATTCTTTACGAATAGCACTGACCATGGCAGGTTCGAAATCAGTCATAATTGTTTCTGGGGAGGCATCAGGTTGAAGCTGTTATACTTGTTGAAATAATCCAACATATGTGGCCTCTGTCTTGTCTGATAATAGAGCATCCAAAAGCGCAACTGAACTGTTCACCTGAATACCATGTAGTCTTTAGGGTTGGTAAAACAAATGAGGCACTGTTTTAAAAATTCCTTCCCCAAACCAATGTTCAGATGAGGCCAGTAACCGGAGATTTCTTTTGGTGGAAAATATAAGAATTCCATTTTCCGTCCGTCCTGAATCAAACAGCAAGAACGGTCACCTTTAAATACCTTGTACTCCTCGGGAAATACAATTTTCTCTCGGGTCATAAGCACAGCTAGTGCTGCTTGTTTCCTTGTTCTGATGTTTCGGATCGTTCTTTGCATAGCGTCGGTCTTCGCAACATGTCCTGCAGCAACTTGGCTAAGCTCTGCAGACGCATTAGATAAAACATTGGGGTGTTATTACAATTATAATACATTGGGGTGCTTCTTGGCTATTTATTGCACGATCACGTACAATATTTTTCTTCTTCAAAGCTTCTCTATGAGCAGCATCCCTAATGCGGTTGTGAACACATCGTTGGTTCCCTTCACGGTCTCAATAGCATCTCCAACCGTTATTTCACGAACCCGGCACTTGTGCTTCTGACACATCTCACACTTCCAATATATGTTGTCAAGCTTGTTTTTCTTTGAAAAATAAGTGACCGTCCACTTAAAGTTTCTTTTTTCTCTTTTCACTCGTGACGAACTGAAGGGCCATGACGGTTAATGAAAATTCGTAACTGAACTATCACACTCGAAGAACTTTTTGAAACTGGCCTCTCTGAATTCTCTGAGGCTTTATGTAGGGATGAAGCATGATAATTATTGTGGTCATTAATGAATTTTTCAAATACGGTATTTCCAAATAAATGCATTAGATAAAGTTACTTTTGTGTGAGTAGGTAATATTATGGTAATTATTCTGCTCATTAACATAATCTTTCAAATATGTTATTTCTGAATAATACTGTTTTATGATCATCATAAATAAATCACCGGCGATCAGTTGTAAAATCGGTGAACTTTCCTTTCGACGAATCGTGGGTCAGTGAATTTTCCGGTCGGTGAATTTTCGAGT
This sequence comes from Soboliphyme baturini, assembly GCA_900618415.1. NCBI lineage: Eukaryota > Metazoa > Nematoda > Enoplea > Dioctophymatida > Soboliphymatidae > Soboliphyme > Soboliphyme baturini. Next base: position 21,633 of record UZAM01007677.1, read on the forward strand.
CGGTGAACTTTCCGTCGGTGAATTGCAGTCAGTTAACTTTCCGGATACCCCGTATGAAGTGGTTATCCAACACTGTATGGTCAATCAATGCAGGCTAATCAAGCAGAAAAGAATTTTTATATACACATACGAAATCTGGTCCAAGAGTTGCGATATTTGACATATTGATGCTTACGAAAATATTTTGATGTTTATGCGACATTAACCCCTGAAACATTGTTTGTTATGAACACGAGGTGGCTCTAGCGAACAAAATTATGCGAGATGCATTCCACGTTGCAGGTGACCAAACGCCATAAAGCCAAGGCTAACTTCAGTCCCTCCCCCGAGCATCTAGGAAGAAGGGAGCAATACGATCTGAAATCTGATCATGGACGAACCATTCATTATTTAACTTCATATCAAAGTCAAAAATTAATGAATTTTTAGAAGAAAGCGATACATTTTTCACTTCATCGGAGTCTTCGCCTAAATGAAGCAGCATTGGGACCAAACTGCTGTGCACCTGATCTTCGAAGTCTGATTCAGAACCGAAACGTATCAGGTTGCCAAATAACGTGAAGGCGACGGACCTGAGGGCAGCACTATCCTGAAATCAAAAACTGTAAGCGATCAACTTCACTGGAGCAATATGAAGATCGTTTTCCAAATCAATGGAAAAAATCAAAAGAAATACTTTTAAAACAAACGCTTACGCTTTGACTACATCAACCCGCCTTTTCCAGCCCAAAGTCTGGATGAGAAATGAGGAGAGTAATGTAAAACAAAGCCAGCAGTCATTCATAGCATTGCCGTTATCACACGTTATACCGTCGAGATCGTCAGCCAGGATACCAAGGGTCGCACAGGCTGCTAAGAAACTGAGACAGAATGTTCAGAAACTGAATTCGACGATAAGAAATTGTTCACGCCTTTTGGCATGCAAGGGGCGTAGCAGCATCACGATGGTTACCCAAGAAAAACACGAGAATCATGAAAGTAACAGTCAGCAACGGAGACCTAGCGGTTTTAAACAGACAAAACAGGCGTTGCAAAAGATTCTGTGGGAACGATAACGACAGCAGGAGTTAAGTGAAGTCGGAAATTAGAACATTTTCGAACTCAGAGGCAAAGAGCAGTAAATCAGGTATCTGAAATTTCGTCAACGGCTATAGAATTCTGAACCTATGTTAGAGGAAGCGCTTCTACTCAGGTGTCGACTATACGACCTGCTATCAAGTCAGTGCTGGTGCTCAAGTATAACCCAATCTGGAGGACATATTCACTTAACAGAAGCCATTCAGCAGAGGTTGCAATCTCAGACTGAAGTTACAACAGGTCAAAGTTTTTACTTTATTAAATGTTTAAGCACCGAATTATAAGGGAGAAAATGAGTCATTCCTGGAGAAAGAACGACCTTAGCGACCCCAACAATAACGGGATGCAGTTGTTGCGGTTTTGTGCAAACAATGGACTGTCCATTATGAACACCTTCCTCGAACATCGGTGTGCATCAGAGCACCTGGTACAGGGAAGCGTCTGCACAGAAGTCTATGATCAATTTGATAACACTATCATCTGATATACGACGCTTTGCAATGGATGATCACGTTAAGAGAGGTCCTGAGTAGTACACCGGTCACCACCTTGTTGTTGACACTTGACGTTGTGAGAAATGGAGTAGTATGTGACAACCTGGTGGCAGAAGCAACCAAAGAATTAAATGGAAAACGTTATCGACAGATATGAGAGTGAAAGTCGCAAAAAATATGGTATGACGGTTAGAACAGATCCTGGTAATGACCGCTGAAGTAGAAACCGAGTGAAAGCTCCTAAAGAGTGTGACTGCGACCGAATGTGCAGGATTCAAACGCTTGGCTTGCCGCCTGGAAGTCAGAAAAGAACTTCCTGGTGGGCACGAGAGGTGCAACTAGTAGTCATTGAGAAGGCCGCATTTAAGGTGTCTTGGAACCAATGAGCCTTCAAATCGAATGTGGCAAGTAGAAAGCACAAAACGGCAGGGAAAGCAGTGTTCAAAGCGAAACCCGGCTCCTGGTAAAAATTCGGTGAGGTGTTGAAGTGAAATTTTCAGACGACGAACAAGGTATTACGGCAGACCATCCACAGCTGCTGAAGTGTAAAAGAGGGCAATCAAAGACGCCAGAAGTACAACTCCGGATGCCTTCGTATTGGCATGCCTTCGAATATGTAGGATAAATGACCAGTTGTTACGGCCATCCAATCTCCATACTCTGAAAGCCAGTGATGCGTCAGAGTCAGTGGCGTTAAGTCAAAGCCTTGTAGCGTTGGCACTGGTCTCCGCCAAGGCTGCGTCCTGTCCCTTCTCCTATTTGTGTTGTACATGGATAAAATAGTCAGGAGCAGCCAAGGCGATGAGTGTATCGGTGTAGGAGATGTGAAGACGAGAACAGTGTTGTTTGCAGGTGATCTTGTTGTGTTGGCATCTTCTAAAACGGATGCACAGTGCTTCCTGGAAAAGTTCGCAGCCGGGTGCGACATGTCTGGCATGTGTGTGAACGCATCTAAAACGAAAAGCCTAGTGTTTTCTCATTCTCCTGTCCTTGCTCTCTTCGGATTAACGGAGAGGCAGTGGAGCAGGTGGAAAAGTTCAAGTACATCGGAGTTCTATTTAGTAGTGACGGAATATGGGAAGAGATCGCTGGGTAGACTGGAGTTGCCAGTGACGTTCTGTGTGAATTTGCCTGAAGGGTTTTAACTGAATTTGAGCTAAGTGTGAAGATTAAGTTCTCGGAGATCAAGTCGATCTTCATCCCCATGCTCAACTGCGGCAATGGATTGTAGACCGTTACTGAAAACTTCGATCCCGGGTACAGGCAGCTGAAATGAGCTTAATAAGACGAGTCGTTGGCCTTACGTGTCTCCACATGGTTCAGAGTACAGAAATCCGCGAGAGCCTTGGTGTATAGATACTGGTTCTGGAGAATGAGAAGTCTTGCGATGGCTTGGGCACATGTTGCGGATGTCTTTAGAAAGGGGAAGGAACTCATGCTTGCCCAGCCGAGGGGCAGAAGGCCCATGGGACAGCCAAGGTTAATGCGACGCATAAATATGAAAGGAGTCTGTTGTAGACTCCGGCTGCCTTCTACCGAAGCTCTGACACAGAATCGGGAACGTTGAAACATTGTCTGACGCGTCCGTGTCCGCGACTCGAAAAAAGAAGCGGTCATGGAAAATGAAAATGTTTGAGTATTTGTGATATCCCAAAAGACAAGATAAGTGATTTTAAATTTTTACAGAATTTTCACTTGAAACGGGCTAGATGGAAGGGCATCATGTTCAACACGTGCTACGTTAGCGTAAACTAATTTTAGAAATTTTGGTTTCGAATCAATAACAGCAAAGTTAAGACAGTGACTGGTCGTAAGTGCACTGCTACTGAAAACCAGTGGTTGCTACATTTCCGGAACAACCGCCGGCAGTAAGCTGATCCAATGAAGCAATTGTTACGTAAAACAGAGATACATAATTGACGAGAACTAACTGCAAACCTTTTCAAAACATGGTCGAATCCGTAAAATAATGCTTATCAGAAGAGGTTGCAACTGGTCAATAGAACAACGAGCAGCAAGTCTACTCAAACCCTGCATGGCTTCAAAGGCAATTTCATCTAAAAAAAGTTTGTGAATACAGAATATGAAAGGACCAAACTTGCTAAACGGAATGAAAGGACTTCAGCATAGCTGAAATAAGCAATATACGTACAAGCAATTCGCTACACAAATGTACACGTGCAAGAAGTGCGAAGTGACGTATGAAAGATTAAAAGATGACAGCGATGCTGTGGATAAGAAAATATAAAACTTATCATTTTATTCAAGGATAAATGAAATATTACTGTCATAAAGTTGTGAGACCGCATGCATGTTGATCTTTCAACCATTTAAATACTTCATTTCTTAGTACAGTTCTTTCAAGAAAATATAGAGGCGTGACGTGCCTTACGAATCACCTCACAATCGCTAATCATCGAAAAGAGGTACGGTGAATTCATTACTAAATTCATGTAGCTCCTATTTAGCCTGAAATAAATTTAGCGTTGAAACTGATCTGCGGTCTAAAAATGATTTACATGGAAATAAAAAACAAACCGGCCGTTCGTTGTGACTATTTTAAGTAGAAATAGAGCAAAAGAATTAAATAAATGCAATACGGCGATCTACCACTGAACTTAATTTGGTGCCGTCAAACAATAAAACACGTCTGACGCAATATTAACCATATCTGTCTATCACCCGGGGTAAAGGAATTACTTCATTTGGATTACATGTGCTTTGCTGGCTTCGAAAAGAGAATGACCAGATCTCGCACAACAAGCAGTAGGCGTGCCTGCAGACGTACGGGATCGGTGGACAGTTGTTACAATTCTTTCAGTCACTACATGTGAATAGCAGGTGCTGCGACAGAGTACATGGAGTTAAATCGGGACCTTCAATATAAATACTGTTGCCCCAGTTCTTATTTGTGCTGCAACAGACAAGATCATTAGACGCAACCAGGGAAACGAGTATATTAGCATGAGATATGAAGACGTGCACTTTTGGCATATTTTGAAATTGATCTCCAGCGTTCCTTGGAAAGGTTCGCAGCCGAGTTCCGCGTGGTCAGCATGCATGTGAACGCATATAAAACGAAAAGCCTAGTGCTTTGTCGTTTTCCCGCCTGCGGCTCTCCAGATAAAAGGAGAAGCAGTAGAGCAAATGGAAAAGTTCAAGTACCTTGGAGGCGTGTTTACTGGTGATGGAAAATGGAAGAAGGAGATCGACCGGCGAATTGGAAGCGCCAAAGGCGATCGAAGTAAACTAGACCGAACAGCTGACTAATTCAGAGTTGAAGACTTAGCTATCTGTGTGCAGGTTGATCTTCATCGGGAAGCTGCTCACCTATTGTCATAAGTCGTAGGTCATCACTGAAAAACATCGATCCGGCGTACATGTGAATGAAATGAGCGCTTTGAGACGAAAAGATGGGCTCACGCATCTCGACTTGGAATGGAGTACAGGTGTTAGAGAGCCTTGGTGTACAACCGCTGGTTCTCCAAACTGAGAAGTCACAGCGTCGACTGTTTGGGCATATCTTGCGAATGCTTCCAACAAGAAAGGCGAAACACCTACTACTTGTCCAATCGACCGACTGAATACCCGGAGACGGCCAAGAATGATCTGGGACAAGCGCCTTGACATACCCTGCTCCAGACTCAGGTTATCTTCTGTCGAAGCTCAAACACTGGCACAGAATCGGTAACGTTGAAAACACTGCCTGACGTCTGTGCTTTCGAGAGCCGAAAGGATTAGCAGTGATTCAGCTGTCATTGGAACTGGCTGACTGATCGGTCCTTCATGGAAATGAACACAGGAGAAAGTTCGCGTCAAGGCGAAAATAAACCGCCTTTTAGACGCCAGAAAAATCCAGCAATTTATGTGATCGTGCTATAGCTAGTAGAAAGGCTCTAAACCGATCTAAAGAGCTGCCACAGAAAATGTAAAACAATGTTCATTATGACTAATAGTGAATGAACCCTTGTGATCAGCCGAATCGTCCAGTCCGGACTTCATCGCCAATAAAGCCGTCGTTGAATGCTGATTGAAGAGTGGGTCTTCGCAGTGAGCAATGTTAGCGATGCCTCGAACCGCCACCTAAAAGTCAATCAGAACCATGAGAATGGTTCCATCACACACCTTGCGAACGACGAGCACTTTGTCGGTCAGGCCAGAGAGCAACGAACCGATCACATCTTCGGCGAAGGAAAGAGTCCGTGTCTGACAACACTTGACAAACGCGGAGAAAACAGCCATTACCACCACTCTGCAGGTTGATTCAGTCGACAGTCTGCGCTCGTACAAAATATCCTTGATCGAATCAAGATAAGCGCCACTGTTGGTGACCACCTTGGATAAATCTGACACCTGAAATTTCATGCTGGATCGTAGAGCAAACGAAATATAGTAAAACACATTCGAAATTAATCCTTTATAATGGATGAATTAAGAGACAGAAATACTCCCTCGTCATCACAGAAAACTTTGTGAAAAGTAATCAAAAATCCACTAAAGTAAACACTAAAGAATATATCAAACAACAAAACACTATAACACTGAAATCTTACTCTGATTTAAGTGCACACTATGCCATTTTAATTGGAGGTTTCGGGCAGTCCGATATTGTAAGGGTGTACGGTTAACACATCTTCTGTCCGTGATTAATACGACCTTGAGACAATGCGTAGAGCAGCATGGGTGTCTCTCCCCAATGATCATCATACGCATGATATTGGTTGTGCATAACGACCACAAAGATGCGATCTTTTAGATCTACGACACTGCCAACCGCAAGATGGTAGAGCCTGCAGCAAAATCATCGACGACGAAAGTACGGAAAATCATTTTGGGAGACATAACTAAACCAGTGGAATAATCGAATTCCGCGGTTTGATATTATGGAGTTCTACAGTACCGATTTAGAGCATAAACAACCACGAGAAAAAGTCTAAGAGCAGAAAATCTTTGAAAGTTAAATTTACTCAAATCCCTCCTTTTTAAACGTCAGCAGCATTTTCGCAAAATACTGAAAAATTTATTTTACTTGAGAAACTAAGTGTAGGGATAGACAGGTGGAATCCAATTATATCCATACCAGCAGGAGTGGAAAAAATTTCGTCATATCGAAAGACCACTGCTGCAATATTTAAATAACCATTTATCCGAAAATATCAACTAAAAACGATACATGCAAATGACAAAATTCAATTTATGCCGTATCTGGGACAAATTAATTCGTTCCATATGCAGAAACACGAAAGCGTGCAGTCACTGGAATGCCGGTCTTTCTTACGTTTTCATGATGCGCCTTTCGCTACTAAGACTGATGTGAAAAATGAGCTCTGTTTCTATATCATCAATCAGGACTGCTTTATTTTAAAGGCAGCGTATAGTCATTTGGCAAGCCTAGCGAATAGTTTCATGGGTTCTTTCACACAGAGTTGTACCATATATACGCTGAAGGCTGAACGATTATCATGGCCAGCGGCTATTTTTCAAATGCAGATGACGGCGAATAGCTTACAACTAGAGCAAACTGACTCGTAAACTGGTTCTACTCTGACTGAAATTTATGTTGGGCACAATGAGACTTCCGGAAACTTGGTTGAATAGTTGAAGTAATCAGAAATACTGTACCAACAAGAAGCTGAACGGACTGAAGCGTTTACTAAAGTCGACTGAAGGATTCAAGTTGTTGTATTATAAAACAAAACTGTCAGTGATTATCTGAAAAGACCTAAAATTCAATGAAAGGGGCTCTAAAAGAACAGGATACTTATGAATTATGTTCAGAACGTGCAGGACTAAAATGAAGATTATTTCAAAACATAATGAAGACTGAATATTTCGTTGGCGGTTATAAAAAACAGCGTAAAACAGCTTAATAATACACAACGCAAAAGATAATGGTCAGTCACGGGACTTTGCGCTGTGTATAATTAAACCGCTGCTCACACTCATTTTCATCATGAGAGCTTGTAATATCTTAGCGACTTCGGTAAAAGAACTATATTATGGACGAGACCCAAATGCTATGGGTAACGTCGGAAAGCGGACAGAAATAAACATCATTCATACTCCAGAGATCACAAAAACGGATACAAATAAGCCTAAGTGTGCATTACATCTAGAGTTTGAACTGAATATATCAGAATAAAGCACTGTACAAATGACTGATTTTCGATGAAGCTCATCACTTAGATTATACTTCGCTATGATTTTGCTTTAATTATCAGTGAGTTTCTGACTGCGCTCAAAAAAAAACCTCAGCGCTTAACGACGTACGTCAACACTGACCCTGCACGCAATAGTGCGTACATTTAAAGCATAAAAGTACCGAATCGTAGTAGTGCAATGTATCTTCGATGTCGCGTCGAAAATTCAGTGTGTCTGTCAAAGCGGCGGCATCGTCCAAATGACATCTGATCAGAAGCGTGCGAAGAGCATGAACAACAACAGATATGGGCTTATTCTGAAGGAAGTATTCAGAAGAGACTTCTGCTGAATTCACGAATACACTGCCAACAAGTCGACCGCACTGAAGCAAAAGAGTAGTATAGAGTTCAGGAAAAAAGCGCCTGAGAATCTCTTCGTTTTCAGCACCCTAAAATATAGTACATTAGCTTTACAGAGAATTACTGCAGGAATGCTCTTGCTTTACAAGAAAACAAAAGCAATGGTGTGACTCAGATGAACAAGAAACTACGCTGCCGCAACCTCTGCAAAACGTTTCGATGATACTGCTGGCATACAAGCATAAATCTACAGACGCGTGCAATACGCGCTGATTAGCAGAAACCAGTGCCGTGAAAAACTAAGAAACTGTGCCGTAAAACGGAAGTTTAACAAATGCAGCCAAGGAACTATTAACTAGCAGTGGATAAATGATGCAGTAAAGTTTCGTTAGCTCTACCAATTACAACTTCAAGATCAAATATACAACAGTACCAAGGGTTCATATTTATGTAACACAAATTTCAAGTTATAATTGTTTCACGCAGTATTTCATGTAAACATGTGCATCAGATAATCAAAAACGTATTGGCTCTGGGGCGTCACCAACAAGGAAAGAGCGGGACTTCACTGCAAATTATGACAACTGCTGCGTGGGTCAACAAGGCCGGTGCTGCATGGTATGGCGAAGATTACTAACCAATTATATCCATTACGGTAGCAACGTCAATAGAAATATTAAAACGGGACTAAGCGCGCTGAGCGGCACACGCCCCTGTTTCAAGTTCGACAATGTATTGAATCCTCCTAACAGAGTAGTGAAACTGCGTGTGTATACTGGAGGCGGAGCACAGATCATACCGAATGATATTCAAAAAGCAAGAAACGCTTACACTTCTCAAGTATAAATTGAAGCTTAAAGTGTAAATCAATCCATTATGTAAAATCTGATCACAGGCTCAAATAAACTGCAATCAAGTAGCCTGAACCCCCTGTACATATTTCAGAGCAACCTTAAAGCCACAATCGCCACATTCGATTTAGCAACTAAAACCAGGCTGATTTACGCGATGACGGTAATAAGGAATTGCGAAGAACGGGAAGGGGCCAGAAAATAAACTTATACAACATTAAACTTTAAACCTAAAACTATGATTCTCTACCTATGTGATATTTAATAATGGACATATCCTGAGTAACATTAAACATGGACAGTACCATGAACAAATTATGCAAGTTGTATGAAAATTAAAGATAGGCACAACAGTAAAGGACAAATGAAACAGAGAAGATATGAAAACCAGTAGGATAAAACCCAAGTCAAAGTGCATATTGCGGCTTTCGTTAATGGAGGAGATCAGTTTGCAATAATAAACATGTCTAGAAAAACTGCATGCATTCAGCACCATTCAAACCTAATTCTTAGACATGGACGCTAACACAATCGGTCTATTATCACGAGAATCAGCAATGCATAAAGTCTATGCTACTAATTAACGAAATAATACCAGATTTCACTGCGTACTGCACCACTCTTTGTTCTTAACTGCTTGGAAGTGGGGGTAAAAAGGCCAGAGTTCCATCACCTGCAGTGCAGGAAGCAACTCTTCACATAAAATACCGTGAAGTCATGGCTGGCTTCTGATGTTAATGCGGTAACTACTAACTGCGCTAATGACAAAATTACAAAATTACATACATAGTTCCGTTATTCTTTTGTTTGTTTTCTTGCCCTCTACTGTTGTACTATTAAAGTGTCCTCCGTATTCTGACTTGCATACAACCTGCAGATTCTTTTGACCGTACTGGCAGTGTTTTTTAACTACTGTCACGATCATAAAGTAATATCGTACTAGGGTTCAAAAACTTCGTGACGAATAAACAGCTCATTGTAGGCCAAAATCAGACAAATAAGCCTTTGACCGTTAACGTATTCTACAAGGTATCAATGCACATAGTCAACAACCATTGCTTGCCTTCATAACTTCAATTAGTGCAGAAGTTGAAGCTAATGGCAGCACTACAGCAGCGTCTATTCGACCACCATCTTTCTTTTCCGTTTGATGGCTAGATGCAGACAGTTCCAACAAGTGCTCTAGCATCGCAGAAAACGTTTTGCTGTCGCGTGCCAGCGCTTGCCAACAGTCGCACACGGACCTAAACATAAATTGTCAATTAAGAAAAAACACTCACCTGACAAACTGAGTAAAAGGAATTTTTTGGCAAAGCAGTGACGTCATTATCACGTTCAGATGATTACGACTGATTTCAAAAAACGCCTGTAGAAGTTCTGCGTACGTTTCCAATGGAATGCTTTCCGTGAACTTCGACAAAAATGTCGTTATGATCGTTTCTACCTAAAAGCGCGAAAATCAAAAATTTCAACACTAACGCAGAGAATTGAAGAATGTGGGTACAAGCGAGTGCAGTAGAAAGAATTATAACTGCTTCTAAATAATCCTAAAGTTAAGTACACAACGACAAGTTCTTTAAGCACTTCAATATAGCAAAAGGAATTGAAATGTGCTAAGACAGAAAAAAGATAATTCATAACACTTGTTCACTGCATAAACAAACGATTCATCAGGCATTAAATCTTACTTCCGGTTCTAACTTGAAAATTTTTCCGCAACCAATCAACTGCTTTATACTTCTCTTAACTGCGATAAACCAATGAAACAATATTCGAGCATAACATAGAAAACGTAGCTCGCATAGTGCGGCTTAACAAATTAAACTTATTCTCCCTCCAACAAATTGTCATCATAAAATGGAAGATGAGATGGTTTTTTGCTGACTGGAAATTTTCCATACCATTTTATTTTAGGGAATACAGATTCAAGACACGTGTTAAATAGCATGGGCGACACGGTCTCTTCCTGATGAATACCTTTCGAACTCTGATATGAGTGAATCTTCAACTACATGAATCTTCATGTTGCAGTCCGTCCATACGTCTTGAAGAACCCGGATAGACACTCTCTCAACTGTGGCGTGTTCGCACAGTATTTAAGAGGCCAGCTTCGAACTCCGGAGGTACAGGGTTAGATTTAGCTCGAGGGTAATCTTTGTCTTATTCAGGAATTCCCCTGAGCAAGGAATTTACCACATACTGCTTCAGATCAGGGTTGTTCAGTTTGTAGAGCGTCAAACTCATAACCGATAGATCTTGAGTTCAAGCCCCGGCGTTGTTCTTCGCCCTTCTTCTTTCAAAGGTTAATCAGTGAGTGCCACTCTGTGGGAAAGAAGCAGGAAACTACACGTTATGCTTGTTACATGGCTGTAGACTCTGCCTTCACAATAAGAGGCACCTGTCTGACGGCAGAGAAACGGAGATAATCACCGCACTATATACTCCATGAAAAGAACGGCGCCGAAATGGTCCAGTCATGAAACTGAAGGAAAATTGGCATTGCAAAGGTAATAAACTGTCATTTATTCCTTCCTTTTCAACTAGCTATTTTTTAAATGATTGGAAAACTACGCGACGCTCTTTTACATCACATGCTATTTCGTATCCTACGAAAATCAGATAAACAGGAAATTTACACTTACGACACTTTCCTCACAGTTCATTCGATGGCTGAATATTACTACTTATGGGACGATTTCAACTAAAACTGAACTGGACAGTGTGCAGTAGCTC
>UZAM01007680.1:18232-30727 GCA_900618415.1 Soboliphyme baturini
ATCAGTTATTTGCTTAACTAATTGGTTAATAAGATTTTTTTATGATTGACAAAGGCGAATCTTTGAAATGAGGCAATTTCAAACGGTTGCCGCGAACATTTTTCTAAGCTGATCTCTGCTTCACTCCTCATCGTTTTTATTAGACATCATTTTTGCACAGTAAGAGAATGTTAATGCGAAGGCTTGCTATGCTTCTTGTTAGGTATATGTTAAAAGAATTTTTGCAGAATCATTGACAAGGAGCCGTTGACAAAGTACAACAGCAGTTGTAGGTCTTCTGAATTTGGGTTCATTGATCCAAGACTTTACTACTTGAATCGTATCACCACAAACCTCTTGTTCAGCCCATACAATGAACATTTATTTAGAACGATTATACAGAATTAAATGAACTTAACAAAATATACAAATAATGAAATAAATGTATACAAATATACTCCTATCTGAGTTCTCCTTTCAGCTTCTGAGCGACATTCCAAATGTATCTATAAATACAGCAAAATTCATGTATTGTATTTTGAAAAATTTGCTTTCACTCGAGGGGGCAATGTTTAATGAAAGGCGCTTAAATCAACAGTTAAAACTGCTATTCATAGGGGTTTTACCTTATAACGTTTAGGGCAGAACCTACCGGTTTCTTCTGAAGCCGACAAATGAATACCATCATGTGTTAAGGAAGAAGAGAACTACATGCTGTGTTTGCGATATAGCTGTTTTCGACTTCGCTTTTAAAATAAGGCACTTCTAGCTGATTGCATAGAAACTGAGATCAGGGTAGCGCTATAAATTTCACAAAAATGAAGGTCGCCAGAAATAGCCCGCATAACGAACGTTTACAGAAGACCGACATCCCAATAATTAAAGATTTTCCTTTTCCCGTGACGTAATTCTGCTACATTGTTTGCTAATTATATAATTGTAGCTTATGTTGGTACAATCATTGTTTCGTCTAGTCATATAATATTACTACTGTTGTATTTGTCAGTTCGGTTTACTCCGTTGTAATATGTGTTTGCTTTAGGTTCGATGCAATATGGTTCAGTACAATCTTGCCATTCTGATCTACCTCATGAGAATGATCAAGGCTATAGTCGATAACGAATCGCTGAATTTGGAAAAGTTTGTAAGCAGCTGATCTTTTACTTTCCTTCAGTCGACTTTATCGAAAAAATTTTGTTTCTTTTTTTCAGATGCATAACCTGCTACCATCGGTAATGTCATGCGTTGTCAGTCGTGCACTGTGTGTTAGGCCTGAAACTGACAATCACTGGGCTTTGAGGGAGTTTGCCGCACGTTTGTTGGTCCAGATTTGCAGGTCTGCTTAATTTATTACATTGCTGTATCGTACACGGCATGGAACATTCGTTTCTAATTCTACTTTAAAAGAACTGTCTCCAAAGCATTTCATTATCCACTATGTCATGAAAGTTAGATCAAGCTAAATCTGTACACTGGCTAACAAATCCAGCAAATTTTGTTGTAATAGAGTCACACCCATGATACTATTGTTTCGGTCATAATATGATGGCATAGCTGATGCAAACTGAATTCTGTTTTGCTGAATACAGTTTGAACGTGGCTTGCCTGTCAAACCTAACGTATATTGTGACGTGAGAAAATATCGCTGAGGTACTGTGGTCGAAGACCTGGTGTGTTTAGCAAGCGATTATACATTATTGAAGTGAGCTGTTTGAGTGTGCAAAATGTTACAGAGGCAAGCAGTCCTATGGTGCCCGGAAGACGCAGTGTGATTTATTTTTGCAGCAACTTCAACTTCATCAAAATCTTCAATCCACCTGCCAACCATGGCTACGAGACAGTCAGCAGAACTTCGTCTGTTCAAGATAGCCAGATTTGTTGAGCTGTTGCATTCTATGGCTGATGGGGCGATTATACTAGAAAAATTAATAACTGCAAAATTAATGGCAGAATGCTGATGAGAATGACTCAAGTGTAGTTAGGGTTTATTCGAAATTCCTCTTCAGTTTCGAGAAATTATTGTTTCCGAGGTAAGTCTACCGCCTGATCCACATCTTAGAAACTCCAAAAAAATTAACACCGTCATTGTCAGTTCGTTTGCTGCAAATATCAACTGTATTTTTAACGGTGTTGGTTAAATACGGATGTCGCTGTGTTGAAATTAAAGTTTTCTTTCTGTTTTCCCGGTTAGGGCAAGAAATCTCAAAATGACTGTGTATGCGCTTCTAATGGCTTAAAGCCTGCTCGGGATTGTTTTGAAGCGTATATTAATCGTTCTCGCACATATAGGAAACGAAGTATATGTATCTACATGATCTTTTAGACATAGAAATAGTTGTGGTGGAATGCAACAAAAACAGCATGATGCTGCTGCTTTTACCCGAGATGTGCATATGAGAGGTTATAAATATGGTTTGAAGGCATTCAGGAAAATGCAGTGTTTAGTTTTGGTCTTTAAATATTGAGTCTGTCGAACTAAGCAGCTATGGGCTTGCAGGAAGCATTTTCAGCAGAGCAGTCAGTCAAGTTTGCTTGAAGAAGAACAGTTGCTATCAGCACATCATCTCATCTCACTTTGCCAAAAAACGAACTGCACAGGATGTGGAAAGTAGTGACCAAAATTGACAAAATAGATACATAAACATTTTCATTGCTCATAAATAAGCTATTTACAGTACATAGTCCACCGCAGCTCAATACATTGCTTAATTATATATACCATGTGGCGAGACAGATGAGACCAGAGCGATGTACACGGGGCGATTTTTCATGAACCCATGAGGTTCTTTTCGGTAGGAGCAGTTAGCAATTCACGGCGGCGATAGAAAACAGAGGCAACGCAGTGCCAACCCGTTAGGTAAGTAGGAAGCTATCAGCTGCCTAACGCTCCACCAGCCAAGTATGTTAACTGAATCATGGATGATAATTCGAAGTCCAGCAAAAAAGACGTAGCTTGAATGGAGACGTGACAGTAAGATCAATGCCGTTAAACAGAATTGAATGCTGGCTAGCCGTTTAAAAACACGACCAAAACCTAAAGTCCATAAAACTGTAAGTGCTGAGACAAATGTGTGGTACCAACAAGAAAGACCATGCCTGAAATATGTTCAAAAGTAGCGTGTTATGTGTAACTTTACTAATAACAATAAATTACTCTGTTTGGCGGCGTGAAGAGGAAACAACGATGACGTAAAAATCTGGTTCCAAGACTGATTTTGCCAGAGAATCAAAGAAAATGCACGGTAGTTTGACAAAAGATCAGCGAATGTGGGAAAATTGACTCGTGTATTTGATCTCTGTTCAAAGGAAAAGGCAGAATGAAAAGAAAATAAAGGGATAACAACAATACCAAGAATAAGGATGAGTACTGAGGTAATTCATTGTCATTATCTTCTAATGCATATGTTGATTAAGCTAACCGTTACAAGCTACCTTTTCGATAACATTAATTCATTGTTGCCGTGAACATCAGATAAGAACAAATTGTCGCAGTTAAGAAACGCATTTGTCGCGAGTCCTTGTCTCCGGTAGCAATCGTTTTTACATAGTTTGGTAGCTGAATTTATTTAATTACTCTGTTCCTGGAGTAATGAACTATCATATGAGCTCGAAAGAAATTATATCTTAAACTGTTGGTTGCTTTTTCATTTATTGTGTGGCGAGTTCACGTTTGAACGACTCATTTTTAGGCGGTACCATACGGACGTCAACGGTATTCAGACGCGTGTGCTAAAGGTGTTGGCGGGGGCGTGGCGGGATCACGAACGAGCATTTTCAGCGCTTTTCGGGGTTGTGTGCGCCATCGGCGAATTTGGAATGGACGTAAGACAAACGTCGTTCTTTACAGTTGCTCATATTTGTAACGCTTTTTCATTTGTGGCATGCGTAAGTCTGTTCATAAAGGATTTAAAGGGCGTGAAAGTTGATTCTCCCGAATGGTGGGAGCGCTAGAGCATTAACGCTGCTTTGTTCCAAGAGAGCAATTCTGTATTAACTGAGAGCACATATCTCTATAACGGCAGAGATAACTTTAAAGCATATGTCCAGCAAAAGGTATAAATTATTCACGTCGCACTGTTCGTCACTCATGGCAGTCTGGTCTGACGAATTCAGTGAATGACAGCTTAATAGCAGTTTTTACCTCATAGAAGCTTCGTGACCTCGTGTCACATGACAGAAGAAAAGTATAGATTTCTAGGGAATCTGTTTCTTTAAAAAGAAAATTATAAAAAGTATATTTATTGAGCGAAGCTTTCGGAACCCGTAATGATGTTCCGTTTTCAGTACAAATTAGTAACGCACAGAAAAGACATCAGCTGACAAACAGTTTCAGGCATTATAACTTATACCTTTCATTGTCTTTCACATATGTTCATTGCATATGTTGTATTTTTGTCTCATTACTTTAATTCTTGGGTTGCTTATCCTTGTTATGATTACGGATCTCTTCTGTAATTATTAATTTTGCGTCGAAGAAGGAACACAGTTCTGGGTTCTGAAAGCTTAACTAATAAACATTTTTCCAAGCTTTTAACCGTTTTTCCTTTTCCTACTAGAGCCACTTCTTTTCGAACTCAGTCTGATTCTTCCTTGCGTACTTTACTCAGCGGCGATCCTAATTCCCAAAATATAGAAAACTGAAAAATGTATAAAAACGGTTTATTTATGAACACCGCAAGCAAGCTGGTCAGTCGAATGATTGTCCAGCATCGACGTTTCGACTAATGATGCCATACTGACTGATAACCGACTTGTATAGAATTGCAGCATTATGGATCGCTGCTTTAGTAATATTTGTCTTCTCTGTGTTATTTTAAGGCAGTGAAAAAAATGCTTCTTCCTGGTCTTCCAATGTTCAGCGACCGTTTGCAGCAGGAACTCGAGTCCACTACCAGCACTGCTGTGGAAAAGGTAGCCGCCGATCGACTGCGTCAACTTTTATTGGTACGTCAAGTTAATTTGTGATCATCGTTATCGTTGTCTCTGTGCCTTTCCACATAAAAGTTACTTGAATCTAAGGCACACGAGTGAAGTAATAAAAGCAGTCATCTTACTATACATTCAAATGATTATCTGAATTTTTCATTTAACATGGTCAGCTGTGATTTAAATCGTATTAATCGTGCGTATTGTTTGAGTTTAAAAGAGGGAAAGGAGCTTTTATGTCTTCTGATATCGTTTACGCGTACCTGCATCTGCATATTTTTACGATGAGCGCTTTTTATGGCAAAGATGGATGTTAGAAAATTTCTGTTATTTTTCCTGATGTACCAGCGACAAGGTTTGAAGTGCCCTGATTTCATTAGAAATAATTAAACGATCAGAGGAGCGAACATATCTCAAATCGAAGCTTACATCGTTTCAATAAGAGCGGCTTTCTGTGAAAGGGTGCAGCATCTACAAGAGGCAGCAGTGAAGCAGTCTATAGACGTAGCGCGCAGTAGCAAGCACTCTTCCGCATGGAAGCATGATCACTGCAGCTGCACTCATAGTCGCTTTCTTGCGATGATCCGTTTTCCTGCATATGTTGCCACGGATCTCGATGTCTGTATGCTGGTTTGTCTGTTCACCGGGATTGTGTAGTTGCTAAAGCGTCAGCCTCAGAACCAATAGATCCCAGGTACCAGTTGGTAGACAAATGAGTACGCCTTTGTTACAAGGAACCGGAAGACTACACGCTACGCTTGCCACTTGGGAGTAGATTCTGCGTTTGAAAACGTGGCACTCCTCGCTGATAACAGAAACGGAGATCAGCACCTCACCTTCAAATAAGCTTCATGAGATCACCTTTTTGTTTATCCTCAGAAGGATGGAGGTAAGCGACTGGGTTGGGATTCAAACCGAATTCCTCTTGACTCAATCAGGTGCTCTCCAGAATAAACTACAGTTACTCAGTTGCTTAGAGCGACGTATCAAGCAAGATGATCGTGGTTTTCATTTGTGCTGCCTGACCACACCATACCACCCTCCTCTCTACGCCCTTTCAAGTCATTCATAAAATCTGCCTGTTTAGCTGCGCCAACATATCGACTGCCCGCAGTCTGTAGATAGAACCCTAGCTAATAGCAAAAAAACATTTAAAAGATTACTTCAATTCATAACATTTAATTTTTGGAACTTTTATCTGTAGTGTGTTAATCGCTGTGCTTTAAAAGTGATCACTCCTTTCTTCACTTATTATTTCCAACTTCACCATGCAAATCAGTTCATTTTCAGAAAATCCTGAGACTGTACATAAAGACCGAGTGCCTAACATTTACAGACGCCGAGGAATTTCGAAAACGTTTCGGCTCTTATATTGGATCTCTTTTGCACGGTGGCTTGGTGCAGCCACGCGACGCCAGCTTGATGACTGGATCTGTCTACCATGCTTCGAAGCAGTACTCATTCAGTGGTCAGCCATCAGCACCGAGCTCTGCCATTAAGACATATCCTCAAAAGACCATTGTCTTTCCTTCGACTCGCGGTGAATGTGTGGCAGAATCCTCCGCGTCGAAGTCTGCTGCGCCCACTCTGGTGCCAGTGCCTCAGTTGCAGGTTGCATCTTCGTCATCCGCAGAACCTGCCGAAAGCAGTGGCGCGTCTTCTCATCCGTTGTTTGTTGTTAGAAAAGTTAAGATGGAACCGTCAGGTTCGAGCCCGTCAAGGATGTAGTTGCACGGTAAGCAAATCTTGTTTAATTGGTCTTTTATTTGTCATATAATTTGGTATAGTTCACCAATTAAGCTAATAAGCCTATAACTGTGTTTGGCATATGTTCATTGGTGATATGATTTCAGTGTTCGTCCTGTACCAAATATAATGTTCACAGATCATAAGGGTGCTCCATTGACATACAAGAATGAATGCCTTAAAAGATTGGATCTAAATATAAAATCATACCAGCACTAGAGGTTAATATTGACCTCCTATAAAATTAGAAATCCGAAAGGCCCTTGCTACAATTCAGTAGCGATGTTTGAACACATTCCCCTGGGATAAGCATGTCGAAAGGGAGGTGATAGGAAAGTTCCATACTATATTTCGTAAAATATGGACCTCAAAGTGCTTCCCTTAAGCGTCGTATAATTATCCACGTATTTAAAAGGGGAGGGATAAATTAAGTGTTCTGACAAATGGTGTGCTACCTCACTGTCTACTTTTGGGAAACTGTTCTGTTGGATTTTCCTTGAAAGACTGACACAGCCAGTCGATGGAAGACTCCTTCGAATCAAGCCGGCTTCCGGATCAAATTTTCACTGTTCATGGGATCTTCGAGCAAAGCCGACGATTCTAGTTGCCTGGTTCCTCTACTTTGATTCAGTACATCGTTCAGTGATCGGAAGAGTCTTAAAATGCTTTGGCTTCCTTTTTTTCTTTTGGAAAAGATGTTTACAACAACCATATCTGCTGTCAAGGAGATATCTGGCTTCCTGTTAACTGAGCGGTTCGACAAGGAGATGCGCTTTCTCCTTTGCTGTTCAACACTGCTCACCACTTTCTTTGAAACTGTGTAGACTCTGATAAAGACGAAGATTTCATTCTGGAGGAAAGAAGCAGTTCAAGATATCCTGATAGATATCTTGATGACCTGCAGAGGCATACAGATGAAATTGTCCTGGTCGGTAGTACGGGGATCAATCTCTGTCATCAGATGGCAGCCGTTAGCGATACCGTTGCGAAAGCCAGCCTCTGCCTCGATGGTCGGAAGTCATGAGGAACTCATCAGGCGTCTGATCTACTAGTGTAACATAAAGGGGAAGCTGTAAGGAAAGTCTATCTGTTTAAGGGTCAAAAGTCCATAATCTCCAGCAATGACGCCTTCTAATCAGAATTAAGCAGGAGGATCGCCCCCGCATCCAGTGCATTTGGTAACCCGTAAATATTTGGGCACAGAAACGGGTAGCTTTTCCCCAAAAAATTCGTATTTACTTTCTCTCTGTTAGGTCACTGTTGTTGTACGACGCGGGGACAGCAGTTCTAAAAAGGAGCAAGAACTACGATTGAACTGCACGCAGCAACGTTGACTTCGACGTATAATGAGGATTAAATTGTATAACTCCTTAAGGAAAGGTTCTGTTCTCTTCTAAACACAGGTGGCTTCAACAGACGTGGAGATTAAGAAAAGGAAATTGACCTTGTTACAAAAAATCGGTTAAGCATGAGCCATTTATTCCAGCCCACGAAATCTCGTTTGGGAGCCGAAATATGATGGACACGGCCGGGACGCCAGGATGCAACGTGGAGGAACCAGGCAGAGGCACATCTTTTAGATAGGAGTGTTTCTTTCTACGATGCAGTAACCAATGGTTATAACAAAGTGCTGTAAGACTGCAAAGACAACGGACTTTACAAACCAGGGACATTTCGCTTATGCAAACGGCTTAAATGGATGATCACACACGGTGTAATGTATTAACTGAAGTTAACTAAATCCAGTTTCGTACTAAATGAAACAAGTTATGTTACTTATGTAAATTTATGTAAACTAAGATGACTTTGTACCACAACGAAATTGTAGCAACTAGCCTTGTGCGACTCTTTTCGAATCTTTTTGTTTAGAAGTTCATCGATTCCTCATACCATGAGTTTGACGTGAGTCGACTTTCTTCCCTGAATCAGTTCTTGCCCATCCTACCTGCTTCGTCTGTTTAGGCGGTTTAAGAATGTCATTATCTGTCATTATTTTTGCGATAGCAGACTGGTCTGCGTTACCCGTAACGCATCACGATGTAGTCTGGGCGTCCTTGGGCACTCCGGTATTTTCCTATTGCTTCTAAGGCATGAACATCTGTAGAATGGATGACATTTCCCCGGATGCAGTAACCACAGTTCTTACAACTTTAATTTTTTAAGCATGAAACGCTTTGATATGTTATTATACGACAAGTCTTTGCCACTTTACTGCTAATCATTTTTCATCCTCATACTGACATATGCTCATAATTCGTGGACCATTACTAAGAAACTTCCATCACGGGTACAAGTGGCTGAAAAGAGCTTTCAGAGGCGAATCGCTGGGCTCGCATGTTCTAACATGATTCAGAGTTCAGATATTACAGAACGTGAACGGCCGTTGTTTGTCTAGATTGATTGTTCAATTGGCCGGCCAAAAATGACCTAAGACAAGTGTCTCAAAGGATTTGGCTCCAGACTCGAGTTATCTTCTGCTGAAACTCAGTCGCTGATTTAGGATTGTAAACGTTGGAGATTCTGAGTGATGCATCTACCTCCGCGACCTAAAAAGATGAGCGGTCATCTAATCTTGCTAACTGATAGATAAATTGATTGATCTTGGATACTCTGTTGACCAAGCTTTGCTAACCTTAACCGATGGTGACGGCAGTAGTAAGAGTAGCAAGGCGCTGCTTTCTCTAGCATTTAATGCAAATCTGTACTGTATTTTCTCTCAAATATGATCAGACTAGATAGCAGTGTTGCTCAAGTTCTATTTACACTAGAGGACAAAAAATAAGAGAACGAAAATTCTTACTTCTTCCGAAGTTACATGCATATTTGATCGTTGGTCATTTTATTTTAGGAACTCTTATAAAGTCATTCAGGTTGTAACGAAGAACAAGGTCTGCTTATTGTTTCATTGTATAGTTCTGTCAAGTTTCGGTATGGTTATCTGAATCCAGTGGATATTGCTTTCACTGAAAATATTGGCAATGTAATTATTAGATGTATTGCTTCTGAAATGATGTGAAAAATAAATTTTCTAAATTGAACAAAGGACTCTGTACTTTTCGCTATCTCCAATAATGGACAGCTTCCCCAATATAGAGTTACATAGTCAGTTAAATTTGGTATGTTAGCGGACTAAAAGCGATCCTGTCGTAACTTGTCCACACGTAGAGTCCAGCGGTAAGGCAACTACGTTAATCTAACCGTAATAAGAAATAGTGCAATCTGAATTTGAAAAATAAATTAGAAAATAGAATTCAGCGCAATCTCAAACTTCTGATTATAAATATAATGGCTGATAAAAAATTCAGCAATGTTGTGCCCCGCTTATTTAAAATGGAAACAATCTTTCTTTCAGGATATGAGTTGCTCACTGGTCAAGAACGTTCAGTCAGTTATTAATTAGTCTATGTTAAATTACTACTGTATCATGTAGAACCTACCTGCGCTTAAACGGTTCGATGCCATGGAAAAAAATGTTGAAACGCTTCTTAACGATAGGAGATATCAGAACAAAAGTCAAAATCTCATTTAAAAATTCACTCACAATGAATCAAATTCAGAACTTCTCTTCAAATTTTATTGAACTGCTTTGCATCTATGTCTGTTGATGTAATGTAATCAATGTGAGATTTCTCTTTCTGCCTATGTAACTAAATAATCAAGACATTGCACCCCTCCACTGAGAAGCGGCAAAATATTGACATCAGACGGACCATCGCGACTGATGTTAACGACTCATGCAGTTGCGGTAAAAATTTTAAAGACCTTAGAAAGAGGCAATTTCTTTATAAGACAGTTCGGAATGGACTACCGTACAGTCAAACTTTGCTGCAACTGTCGATTTAAGAATATAAGTTTACTCCGCCGAAATATAGCTATCTTGTATATTATCCAAGCCCTTAATGGCACGTACAAAAGCCAAGAAAACGCATTTCTGCTAACAAAATTTTCATCAGATGCAAGGAAATGATTGGCAAACATCTTCATTGTAATGAACACTGATGAAACAGCACATGCACGAACTATTAAAATACAGCTCAATAAAATGCACGCTATAATTGTGTATCCTGACCATATTATCTACAGTAAGTGGCGGTATCAAACGTTTAGCTTGCATTTCTTATTTTTCTTTTCTTATCATATTATTCTTTATCTTTATTCTTTATGCGCACATCCGTATTTTTCCTTTGTCATATTATTCTTCAGCTCTCATGTCTTACTGCTAAGAACGACTTTTACTGATTGTTGATTCTCCATTGCTCCTAAAAGCACGTTTACTGAGAATTAGCAGACATGCATGTTTCAAACGCGGAAATTTTAGGCCTTCTCGATTTTTTATGGTTCCGCAACTAAATAGCGCAAAGTTCAGGCAAGGGAAAAGAATGATTTATGCAAGATACAAGATCCTCTCAATGAATTGTCTTTCAGTCAGCGAAATAAACTAATTTGTCTTCTTACTGCGTCATAATCTTTTCAGCAATACATCCGTGATTTTTATGGGGGGAGGGTATGGTTACATTGTCAGATTCATTTTACCCTTTCTCAGCTTAATGATTTTGTCCTGTTGCGTGATGCTACCGTGATGCGACGGAGATGTCATAAAATGAAAACAGATCTTGGGGCAACTGTCCTCTTTCCTCGGTAGTTTGCATTGTATGTCTTGTGGTAAAATGCTGACTAAGGTTTCCTGTATTTATACTTCTGTATACAAAGCATCTGAATGAATTAGTCCATCGTATCCTTCACACCGAGCTGTGCTTTCACAGTGCCAAAACAACTTGCCCTTATTACAGGAGACATGAACTACTGTGATGTCAACTTTCCTACCTCTTTGAGTCTGCGAGATTTAGTCAGCTTTCCATCTCACCGGAATGATGCACTAGATCATGTATTTGTAAATGTTGAGTCTGCATTCTTTGCAGCTAACCATGAACCGTTGGCGAACTCTGATCACTTAATTATCCGTGTTTTCTGCAACCATGCCTCCCCAGTTCCTGTTGATCCATATAACTGTCTATAGACCTTACGTTGAGTAATCAATCATGGAGCAATTACGGAGCAAGTACTTTACAGATTAGAGACAAATGATTTGCAGACTTTCCATTCTGACGATATATTTACCAAGGTCGAGTTCATCTTGCCTTATGTTAAGTGTGTATTTGATTCCTGCTGTGTGCAACAGACGTTTCCAGTAACTAACCACAGTATGAGTTCGGGTACTTTAACCACACTTGGTTGAGAAAAGAAGCTTACATTTCTAGAAATGCCACAGAACTAACAGAGATTACTAACCTAATAAAGGCTGAGACGTCGAGGGTTTAAAATTCTGTATGCGCTCACCTGTTCGAAAACACAGCAACCCCGGAAGATATCTGGAATGGTGGAAGCTATACGATTATAAAATCTGTATTCTTGGAAGATCGATAGACCTGAATACCCTCAATATTGAATTTCTGAAGCACGAAGCTGAATCCAATGCAGTCAACCTGGAACTGCAGTAGTATTTTACGGAAAATGAGGTTGCTGCGTCCTTATCCAGTTTATGATGCGATATTTCACCACATCAAAATGGTAATCCACTCTCCATGTTCAAATACTGTAAACCGTTCGCAGTTATCTACCATCAAACGTTGAAGACGGGGAACTTCCTTCACAAATGGCGAATTAGTAGAGTGACTCCTATGGCGAAATTGTCCTGTCCAACTCATCTAGAATTCTATCTGTATGTTCCTCATACTGCTAAGAACTGTCGAACGTATATACAAAGAGATCTAACGATTTTGATGAGTATCGACTTGACAAGTTCCAGTTTGCCTTTCGGAGTGGTCGAGGTACAATGGACACAGT
>UZAM01007681.1:0-12713 GCA_900618415.1 Soboliphyme baturini
AGCGGCGATGGAAGATGAAGATGAAGAAGGTAACAAAGAGAAAATTAACTGCGAGCTTTGGTTTGAACCCTGCAACTATAAGATTAAAGTAAACTACCAATTCATCACGCTACTACCACCCACTCCCAAACAGCCCACTGATTTTCAAAGAATTATTTGATGTCTTTCATTGCCTATAGCCTGTTTCATTTTCTATTTAAGCATATAACAAGTCAACCTCCTCTAAACTGTCAGCTGCACGATGAAAGAGCACATTTCTACGTAAAAAATAGACTAAACCGCTTAGTCCTTTCTTTAAAAATGCTAGTAACAAACAAAAATTAACAACCATTAATAATGCAAAGAATGGCGAAAAACACCATACAACATGGCATATTAATGCACCATATCAACGGGATTTTGCGCCACCCGCTTGTGAGTAGCCGATTAGAAGGAAGCTAATGATGTTTATACCATAGCATATAAAAAGCACCAGGGCCTGAAACAGTTCGTAATTAACGCGATGTAACTCTAGCGGATAGAATGATACGAGATGCACTTGGTATCACAGGCGCTCAAATACCATTTACCTGCAAGGGAATGGCATAATACGCCGTGGAAACTAATTTGGAGAAGTTAATCGCAGTTTTAAAATACAACATATTCCTAGAAACGAATTCGGTTAATAATTTTTATGTAAAGCAAATAGACGACTTCGATCTGTCCCATTGATGAGATTTTAAAAGTACGCAGAAAAGCCAGTTCTTCGAAACTAAGGCTGTTTCACAGGTATTTAATGACAGTGTGAATGCACTACAGTAACTATTAACATTCAGTCAATAAGTGTAGTAAAGAAAGTTAATCCGAAAGAACAACATTACTTAAAAATACATAAGCAGCTCATTCATATTACTACCTAATAGATCAATTAAGTTAAGCTCTGTTACCCGAGTACATGGCGAGGAATTTCCATCAATACGCTATTTCGAAACTATTTAAATTAATTATAAAAAAGTACTATTTAAGATACAGTGGCGCAGCGTGTTAGTAATTAGTTTAGCATTTTACAGATTAGGGTCAAATTACTTGCGCAGATTAACCTTTTAATCATTAAAGAATGAATTCATCCAAATGTGCTTTAGAACAAGTAGCCGAAAAAATAGCAGGTCATTTACCGGCAGACAATAGAGAAAACATGTTTTGACCTGGCAATACCAAAATATGGGGATACCTGCGTCTATAACATAAAGATCATCGAACGCTTCCTCGACGCTACTGGTTTTAAAAATTTATCTCATTAGAAATTCATTTAAAAAAGTAGTTAGTAAAAGCCAGAAGTTAGTTAGTTCTTCAGAAGCGGCGATGAAAGATGAAGATGAAGATGAAGTTAGTAAAAGCCTTCATAATTTGTTGATTTATGATATTTTGTGTCTAAGAACTATAACGTTTTTAGAATTGTACTTCTCAGTTAAACGTTCCTTAGTCACTTCTATGTAGAAATCTTATTAAAAATGGAAAAAACGGTATTTCGAGATATAATCACTTACAGTCATTAAAATTTTCGTTTCATTATTAAGCGAATCTGTGAATGTTTCACTTTATAGGGCAATTTATGCAAAAATGAATCCCTCAAAATTAGATTTCATGGGTATTGCGCAACATTCTTTCTATCCAGGCACAGCTGAACGCTGAGCGCCCACATCGAAATCATTCAGCGCTCATGACAGAAACCTTTCTTCAAAATTCTATGCTTCTTCGTTCTTTTACTCGTTTCATAAGCTATATACTGAATATTTATCGCTTTAGCGGGCTAAAGCAAAGAACTATTCATCAACATTATCATCAACATGTGTCGATCCACTTTCTAGTAATGATTTTTGCAGGATATCACTATAAACTTCTGTCTTCCTGCTACTTAATTCATCTTGATGCTGCGAAGCCCATCAGCTCAACTTGTTACCGATCTGAAAGATTTCAACGGGCTGATTAACTTTTTTTTGAACGTGATGTGTCCCTTTCTCAACGATAATGAATGGTTCAAGGGAGCATCGAAATGCAGTCCATCATTTCGCTGGCAAGATTCCCCCTCTAAGAATAACATCCGTGCTCAGCGAACGGTGCTTCATCTATATGCATCTGTCATTTTAAGAATTTTGCTAAAATTAACCATCGTAATTAGTAATCGCGAATGAATAGAATAATAATCAGCACATTAATAATGTACCGTAACTCAATTCTCGTAGCCATCAATCTCATTACATAAATTTTATTGCAATGAAAATAATGATGAGTTAATTAACCGTAATTTGATGTTCCGATGCACTCCAAGGCTATAAATCTTCTCTATTTTATCAATGTAATGGTTTTGGGCCTGGCACAAGTAACTCCTTTACTTTTTTCTGATGTATCGATTTCCGGCACGAAAGCCATCCTTATGGAAATGATTCATAACACAGGAATGGAGTATAGTCCAACAGTGATGTACAGAAAAGATACAAAACAGCCGTGATGTAAAAGACGAACAATCAAATGTACAACGAAACTAGAAGGAATTAACCCAAAGGAGCAACTGGATTTTGAAACTGGAGCAATCAAAGGTGTGATGAAAATTAATAAAGTATTTTCTGCTTGGCTATATCACAGATTTGCAAGTATAACAGATATTAAGCGAATTAAAGAATCACTACATATTTCACTTAAAGAGGGAAGAATATGCACCAACTTTACCAGCTGCGTTAATACCTGTTCGGCTTGGCAATCTATAACACAGCCAAATGCGAAAGCACGTCTTCATTAATTTTTACCAGCTTCTTGATTGCTTCAGCTTCAGCACCCAGTTCATTCTTCCTATTTTCTTGCACACTTGCCTGTTCCACTTTTACACAACGACTGTTTCGTAACTTTCATATTCCTTACTATTGAATTGTTTACTGTATCTATGCTATGAAGCACTTCAGATGGCTTCTACGGCATAGGTCAAATCGCCAAAGTAAAGAAGTATCTTATGAGACGCCCAAAACCATTTGCATTCCAAAAAGTGAGAACAGTTAGGCTACAATTTACAGACAATTGCATGTAGCAAAGTAGGCTCGTGAATCGAGAGATGAACACTCTTAAAAATGAGGGCTTAGAGTCGAATCAACAAATCCTGCAAGTTTGTTTTAGGGGCAAACTGTTAAGCGCTACGACTTTTCCTGCAATTTGCATTTCTATTGACATATAATACAGCGGACAGTTATAATAAAAATTATGTTTTAACAAATGCTGCACACGGTTATGCTTCTAGGTATGCATGCAAATGAGACGACGAAAACATCGAATCGCATAACAGAAATGTAGCTGGACTTCAATGAATGCAATGTGGCATGCAGGTTCTTCCTGAATGCAATACAGTTCGCTAACGACGCTATTACAACCCACATTTTTAACACAGTTGTACTGGTGACATGTAAATTGCAAACGTCAATGAAAGGTTTACAAAAATATGCCAATATTTAACTCACAGGACATGGTGAACCATCAAGGACATTGCTCTAATCACGTCAAACAATCAGTACCAAGTACTTTTTGTTAAGAAACAAACTACCTTCAGTGCAATTGTCGGCATCCTCACTTTTTGTTCGAGAAAAAAAGTTTAAATTACTGCTGAAGGGCAATTTCAGAAGGCGGCTGACTGTCGTGATACTAACCGGAGGAAGAAGAACGATGAAGCATTCCACATCTCGTCAGAAACATTAAAATTACGTACATGATAGAGGATTCAGTCGGACACATAGTGAAATGAGTCACTACGGCTACAAGGCAACTCAAATGTTACTTCAAGTGTTGTAGCACTAACTAGCAAAAATAAAAAAATTAAGTCAGTCTCACTTTCTTTCATGACCGTTCGCTCAAAGATGCATGTAATAAGCAAAAATTATTATCATTTATTGGATAGCAACTCTGTAATACGCATAAAGTGGTGTTTTCATGCTACTATGACGCTAAAAGAAATCTAGTCTGCCACTATGAATGCTGTGACACATGGTTAGGACGAATGATTTGTCAATGCTTTGCCGAATCTCTGAAATTCCTGAAGATGGAAGACAAATCTGTGGTACAGTTCTGTACACGCGAAGATAGAGATGACGGCGTTTCTGGTTCCAAGATTCACTGAAACTACCCATTTTTGCTGATGCAACTGGTCAGTAGAACTGCAAGACGAAGGACGGTGTAGACATTCTTTAGGAGTCTAGCGATAGCGACATGTGCAGAGGCAACAAGCAGCCAAAAACAAACAATCGCACCACCTCTTGGTACAGTCAAGAGCTTCAGCAGCTTGCACAGATAGTATGAATCTTGCATGCTTTCATGAGCACTGATGTTTTTTGGTCCAGTCTAGCCGATCGTTCAAGTACATGCCCAGAGACTTAATAGTGCGAACACGAGAAGCAGGCCCATTTGCCATCGTCATTGGTTGTTCAGTTACTGATAGTCATCTTTCAGCTTCGTCATGACGCAGGTCAACTGGGCACTTTTCTTCTAGTTCTAGTTATTATTCTTGTGTCTCAATCTTGAACCCATTTGGCAGTTTTATTCAATGCATCCTGCAGCATTGCTGAATCTATCGTTCTTCGGATGGCAGTGATTACTGTCGTCGGCATATCTGCCAGGTGATGAGGCAATTGACTTAAAGCCAGCTTACGCAGAACTTAAATAACAATGGAGGTAATACTAATCCGTGTAGGACACCACAGTTTTGTAACAGAGGAACAGCGATTTCTAGCAACAATAAACTGTTTACTGTTCGAAGATAGTCCGCCAACCACTAGAAATGGACTGAAATTACTGCCTCCTGTAGGTGACCGAACAAGCCACCTCGTGGCAGACGTTGAATGTCGATTGTAGGTCAGCCACGAGGGTTACAGATGTCGAGTTACTTGTCTAAAGTTGTGGCACGGATTTCGGTGCAATAGGCGCTGGGATCGAGCGTAGAATGGCCTTTCGTAAAACCGAATTGTAAATTGTCATATTCGCCTGCTAACTGTACATTAATAAGGTTTTACTAGGAATTCAAGTGTCACCGCAACTGGTCGGTAAGCCTCAAACTTAGTTGGTATCAGTTTCTTTGGTACAGAGGCGATTCTCCTCATACGCCAACGGCCTGGGACAGTTTCAACGTTGATGCAGCAGTTGTGCAAGTTCTGAAGAATGCCCGATAGCTCATTTTTACATCACAAGATCTCTTGCTGTTATTACATTAGAGTCGAAGGCGCAATTGAGCTGTAACGACGTCAAACAGCATTTTACCCCAGCTTCGCTAAAACCAGGAGCTTGCACTGGGAAGGACTTTCGTGAAGATCACGATATGACGATCTGGCCCTTGCAAAATTAAGCAAGCATATTCATGTTAAGAGCATTCATATCTTCTGGCAGATTAGCGTTGAAGATTTGCATCAGCAAGAATTGCAGTTAGTTATTTAAGCGCGAGTTTCGACTGCTCGTACTAATGAAGGTTTATCAAACGTTATCTGATTGCTACGATAGTTCGTGTTGGAAACTCAACAATGTCAGTTAGTCCAAGTGAAAGGAACAGAGGCACCCTTTGACAACTGAGTTTGCCTACAACCACACAGATGGCGTCATCCAGCTGTTCAGGACGTTGGGAATAAAAGTGATGGAAGATGTGAACATCGGTGACGGTAAAAGAGGAAGCGATACAAATGTTCGTTAGGATCACACCGGAGGATGCCGTCATGAATGGGACATACACTGGAAAACGAGACTTTACGTCCATGGATGAATGTCCCAGCAGCACTTCAACTCGTAATGGTGGGAAACTGCTACTGTTCTTCCAAGTCGCTACTCCACCACCACGAGATTTACCATTGGTCGTTTGAAAATCACTGAAAATAACAAATGCATCATTGACAGCCTCATAAAGCCACAACTCCTGGATCAAAAAGATGCATGGTGCTAGCTCACGTAACTATCCTCGATTATTTGCAAAGTTCATTCTCCTTGGTGACACATGACCGGATATCTGTACACAATACAGACTGGGCTAGCATACCTTTTGACGAGGTTATTCAGGCAGCTTTTCTTCAGCTGGTTGCCTTTCCTCTGTAACGTCGATGCTGATTAAGTAAAGCATACCTCGCGAGTTGCTGTTTCGTAACTGCATCAAGATGTTTCGATGTTACTCGAGAATTGTATAACGTTCATGGCAGGTCATTTGTTAAGCCGCCAACTTACACATATAGTTGAAAACACTATACATTTAGCAGCCGCCGTTAAGCGCTAACTGCAGAGCTATGTCAAACGGAGCGAACGAAAAACCGGTCGTACATGCCAGTCAAGTTAAACAAGTGAATATTACTGTCGTAGCCTGCTAAATCACAAAATAAATGGGTATACCTCACAATAACTAGTCTGACTATATAACCTGTGTTCACAATGGTTCGTAGAGCATCTCACCATCATGAGACTAATCAAATTGCCTCCCATCACTAACAGAAGCAGTGCGACTCTTCGTTTTTGGATTTATCACCACTAATCACTTATTTAAGTCCTGTGATATTCTCCGGCCTAATGAAGCATGACCAGTTACTAAGTCGAGCCGCAATGTTAATAGCTGGGATTTGCAGAAACCAATTGTACTCGGTCTTAGCGTACTTTGTCCCTGCATCCTGCCATCTGCAGGCCTCTCAAAACCTTCCTAGAAAATTCTACCGGCGACCCATCTACCTTTCCTGGCAGTGACTGACACAGCCAGAACAGCCGCTTGTGCATAATAATTCAATCTGTAATTAAACTCTCGCGTATACATTCTCATGACCTTAAGATGTTCTGTAAGGCTGCGCTTTCCTGATAGAAACAGCTGTTGCACAACCTAATAAACCTGACCATCCAGTCATAAATACCAAAAAGGGCAACTTGTATTAAACAAATTTAGTCTAACCATAATTTGCCTAATTCGCATACGAATCAGAAAAGTGCATATCTAGAGAGTGGCACGTTTCGGTACATTGTACTTTACTTTCAAAAACAAAAGCTGTAAACGTTTAAGTTTATTGTTTTCGACAGAACATCCACATTTAGCACTTCAATATTTTTAAAGAACTTTCTCCCTCGCAAGAATGTCTTTTTTGAGCGTTCCCTAAATTAGAGTATTAGTCTCATATTTGCAACAGCATTAATACTTGGATATAAAAACTGAGCTCACCATAAATGCACGCTTCTCCGCTGTTGTCTGGAACCTGCCATGGCCGAATTTACTGCTGGTGTCAATGAACTTAAGATCGATCTTTTCAGAGGCAACGCGCTTAGTATGAGTTAGTAATGACTAAAAATCAATTTATAACCTAATAAAACAATCAGTGA
The DNA here is from genome assembly GCA_900618415.1 of Soboliphyme baturini. Taxonomy (NCBI): domain Eukaryota; kingdom Metazoa; phylum Nematoda; class Enoplea; order Dioctophymatida; family Soboliphymatidae; genus Soboliphyme; species Soboliphyme baturini. The sequence goes on from UZAM01007681.1 coordinate 7,342, forward strand.
AAAATCGTTCACCTTCCGCAGAGTAATCACTCGCTTCTTTGCTCCCATACAACATCCTTTGATCATCAGGTAGTCCTGGTTAACAATGCCGTAATGAGGGAATCCACCCTAAATTCACACGAATTTTTAAATCGATATTCAAAAGAATAATAAAGTTATGACTAATGAAATCAGAAGGAAGGCAGCAAATATCATCAAACACTACAGACATGCTTTGTAATTCTCGTCATTTAAAGGATCAAACACCACCAATGTCGTCGAATAAGTCATTAGAATATACTATTTACCATTGGTGTGATGGCTTTCTCCGTCAAATCGTAATCGGTACTGGCATTCTTTTTATCGAGCATTGCACTTTTGCCAATGCGATATATTTTCTTGTTTATTTCAGTACGATGGTGATAACCTTTCTGTCCAGCACGAGCCACCGTGAATCGAACCCTACTTGGATGCCAGGCACCGATGCACGCTACCTTCCTCAGACCTTTATGGGTCTTACGAGGCAGTTTTTTGGTGTGCCATCGACTGGTAACACCCTTGAAACCTTTTCCCTTTGTAATGCCAATTACATCGATCATTTCGTCTGGTGAAAAAACTTGATCTACAGCCACCTGTAAAAAAACATAATTCACAAAAATTTGTAAAATAAATTGAAAAATAGCAACCAGATAGCAAACATGTAGGATATTAACTATCAAACATCAGTCCTCGGTCGTACTGACCTACTGTTGTTAGCGAATGTATCCAATTTCAATATCACACACCTGTCAACTGAACACTTCCACATCCAGTTAATTAAGCGTGTTAAAAATAAAACAAAAGTCGAACATTTCAAAATAAAGTATCTCAATTACCTTTTTCTCAAAATGATCGGAAGCCCAGTCTACTTTGTCCGATATTGATCCTCCATTCAGCTGAATTTCCATTATGTGGGCCTTCTTCTGACGGTGACGCATCAGTTTCATCTGCATACAAATGTCAGAAGACCTCTAGTTCGGTATTTAATCCATACCTGGGTGTGAGCCAATACACGAACCACTGTGCAGTATTTCTTGATAAGGGCTAAATCCTTTGAAATCTCTTTCTTCCCTTCCTCGTCCTGCCATTTCTTCGAGGCCTTTGTAAATGCCTTCCTTTTCGCTCGGTACCTTTATAATAAAAACTGGAAATAAGATCCCTCATACCCAAAGGGGCATTGGAGGGGAATGGCTTTTACTGCCTTAATTGCAAATGGCCCTTGAGGCAAATGGTCTGAAAGAACAGTATAAATTTGTTCATACCAGTTTTTGTAGAATCGGCGTTTGCAGTCTTCGCTTATGTGTTCAGCCCACAATGTCTTCAGTGGCCTCAATCCTCTTGGAGTTTCGACATAGCCGACTATGCCTTAAAAATAAAATTTCTCATACTACTTTCGCAAAATTATCATGAAAATACTAAAAACATTCAACCTAATTCAGTAGCAAATAGTTTCATTGTAAACCATCTAGAATTTACTTTGGACATCCAGCAAAACCTAGAACAAAGACTTTTGCGGCTGTAATGTGAGTAAACTGTTTAAAACTACTCGAAAACAGTATGTATATGATCCAGCATCTGATAACGTACGAAGGAAACAGTTTTCAAAAATATTAAGAAACATTTCAACATTCAGTACATTTTAGCACTTCATGTGATGTGGATAATTAGCATAAACAGAAATTACAAACGAAATCAAACATTTATTTATGAATAGTGTTTAAATGTTTAGCCTTACAAACTGGTAGCGAATTGGTGGCGAAAAATCTGACAAAGACAGGCTACCGAACTCAAAGAAGACGAGTCGTTTGAATCAGCCATGACCCAAAAGCAGCAGTAGTTACTTAGTGTACCAAAGGTAAAAATTCTCAATGATTTCCTTCAACCATAGTTGTGTCACAACATAACAAAACAAAGCTGCCAGTAAATTACGTGTTCCACAAATATACCTTAAAATGAGTCAATACGCCGAGAAGGAGCAATTAGAAATGTATGCTTACCAACAATCACCAGTGGCGGTGCTTCCAAAACAGTGACGGCATCGACGACTTCTTTCTTGTTCAACTCTGAAATAAGTTTATTGTCACTTGTGTAAATTTGGCGCATAGTCTGCGCAAGTCTACATAATGTAACACCTTATATCAAAAATAAATCCTGTTATTATGAGTCTGCCAAAGAACAGAGCTTTCAAAGGAGTTCGAACAAGTTTTTTTTTGACCCAGCAAAGTGTTGCCTTCAGCCCATGCATTGTAGGTGCTAAAACACAATGGAGCCTTACCTGTTTCAACAGTCCTACAGACTATCAGAAGCAAGGGAACGGTGCCTCGCCGTGTAAATTCGAAGTACTGACAAGAAGAACGTATCATCCTAGTTCGCAATATTTAAACGCAGAAAAGTTGCTTGCCAACATGCTTAATTTAAAAAAAATTTTGGAAAAACGGTGACAGAAAGGATATCTTTAATTAAGTATAGACCCAATCGATACAAGCGCTGAACATTATAATATGCAACTAAAGAGACCGAAACACTTGTGAAATCAATACGTATTGTGAAAAAGTATCTTCTGCGCGGGGTGGTAACGAGGTCGGCCACGAACGCCAGAAGTTCTGGTGATTCCGTAACAGGATGACCTACTTCTCGGCTTGACTAGCAACCAAAGGTTCTAAGAAAGCAACACTGCATTCCGGTGTGGTCGCATCAGAATGGGCGAGAAGCACAACCATGCTGATGGAGAAGCGCACTTCATAGAGCTGCAATTCTCCTTGACTCACCTCATCGATGAATGTTCAGTTAAATAATTAGCAGATGCAATCCCATTTGTTTCTTAACATAAATGGAGATTCCAGAGAGATTTAAACACTATCACACGCCGCTTGAAAAGACAAATTAGAATATTTAGGTGAAGAAATGGTTAAAAGCTTATAAATGTTCCCTATTACAAAGATAGGCAGTAATTATTACGGATACTCTTCAAACCGCCAAAGTCTACGCAACATGTTAAAACGCTTGCACGCTGTGGTTCAAGATCGTATCAAAGAAAGACTTACTGGATCCTGGTCTATCGACTTCTCTCACAACGTGGGTCATGCCAGCTTTATAAGCGAGGAACGCAGTAAGATGAACGGGTTTTGCCGGATCATCTTTCGGAAACGCTTTCACCTTACCGCGATGTCTTTTTGACCGTTTCTTGGGCAAATATCCCGTGGAACCATGTCGAGGTGCGGAGAACTTCCGGTGAGACTATAAATCCAACTTATTACGCGCTATTTAAATATTTCGCAAGAAAACCAACCATAGAGTCCGCTACAGCACAAACTACTTAGAAGTAACAACATACGCTACGTGTCGTCCTAAGCGACCTGCATTCTAACACGTCCTATACAACTTGCAAATCGCTGGTGACTGGATACTGTTTTAAAATATGCATTACATCGAATACCTCCTCATAAACAACTGAAAAATTATATCGAAGGCGCCACAATAAATATAGTAGTAATCGTGCCTTGGAAGACAAACAAAAATAAACCGAATCAAGATACATTATTATTATTATAATTTAACATTTGCCAACTGTTGAACGATCTAGTTTATCTTCCGACGACAATTGCTGCATGAAAACATTTGTGCGCATCAAAAACGCAGTTTTTAAAAAGATATCTAATTAATTGTATTTTGCTGGTAGAGAATCGAAATTTAGTAAGCACTATCTGACGAGTCTTCCTCAGCAGTCCGAAAGGTAAGTGGTCATTGAAACTGAATCACTAATCGAAATTTTTTAGGGAACGCTTCATCATCATCATCATAACCATCTTCCAACCCCGCTTCTCCTTTCGGGTCGAAAAGGTAGACAGGGCTTCCAACGTTCCCGATCGTATGCCAGAGTCTGAGCTCCGGCAAAAGATAAATGGAGTCTCGAACACTCCTTCCATATGTTTGCACCAGGTTAATCTTGGCAGTCCCCTGGGTTTCTGCCGGTCGGATTTGCAAGGCACAGTTGCATAGCTTTTCTTTCTGGAGGCATTCGCAACACATGCCCAAGCCATCGCAACTGCGACTTCTTAATCTGGAAAAGCAAAGGCTGTATTCCAAGGCTATTTCCGATGTGACTATTCTGGATCATGTCGAGACGCTTAAGGCCAGCGACTCGTCTAAGAAAGCCCATTTCAGCAGCTTGTACCAAAATTCGACGCTGTGATAGTCCACGATTTATGACCGTAAGAAAGTATGGGGATAAGGATCGACTTGAATATTGAGAGCTTGGTTTTCAGACTGAGCTCTGCTTTAATCACAATGGGTCGGGCTAGTTAACGCAGAACACCACCGGATACTCCAATTCGCCGGTCGATCTCTTCTTCGAATTTTCCTCACTAGTAAATACAGTTCCCAGGTACTTGAACTTTTCACCTGCTCCACCGCCTCTCCGTTAATCTGAAGAGAGAAACGGGTAGGAGAACGAGAAAGCACTAGGCTTTTCGTTTTAGATGCTTTCACACCCATGCTGGTCACGTTGCACTCGCCTGCGAGCTTTTCTAAGGAGCACTGAAGATCAGTTTCAGAAGATGCTAATAAAACAAGGCCATCTGCAAACAGCCACCTTCTCGACTTAACAGCTTCAATACCGATACCCTCATCGCCTTGGCAGCTCTTGACTGTTCCATCCATGTGCAACACAAACAGGATAAAGGACAGGGCGCAGCCTTGGCGGAGACCACTGCGAACGTTGAATGGTTTCGACCTAACGCCATTTACTCTGACATAGCACCTACTATCAGGATACAGTGATTGGATGGCCATTAGCAACTTGCCATCAATCCTGTATGCACGAAGGCATGTCCACAGACTCTTGCGTGGGTTCCGGTCATAAGCTTTCTCTAGGTCTACAAAACACATGTAAACCGGCTGGGCGCGCTTCCACCATTTCTCAACAATCTGGAGCAGAACAAATATATGGTCACTGGTGCTTCAACCTTACCGGAAGCCACACTGCTCTTCTTGGATCTTGACGTCAACTATTTCACGGCACCTCCTTTCTAACACCTTTGCGTAGACTTAACCTGGGAGGCTCAATAACGTTATACCCTTATAATTGGAGCATTCCTTGTGGTCTCCTTTTTTGAATACGGGTACAATGGCTCCCGTTCTCCAGTCCGCTGGTGCCTTTCCTACAGTCATCGCAGCTTGACAGACACGTGTTAGCCAGCACATCCTTTGTTCGCCTAATGCCTTGAGCATCTCAGGGCGGATTTCGTCAATTCCGGCAGCTTTTCCGTTTTTCAAGGTTTTCACACCTGTGTAATTTCATCTACAGAGATAGTAATATCCGTACCCTTCTGCTCTACAGGCGAGTCTTCCTGCTG
>UZAM01007682.1:9558-21086 GCA_900618415.1 Soboliphyme baturini
AATCACTAATCTGGTCTGATGCTATCACCAAGTGTGTGGAAAACGTTAAGAATATTGCTTCATTATCTTCAATACAGTCCAGACCTGAATTAATGCGTTTTACTGTCTCCATTCAGGAGGTACGGAGATTACATGAGCGATAGTAGCCTAACATTCAGTTAAGAGAAATCAGTGAACGCAATTTCCATTTTGTAAGGTATGTAAGCAGGCTCAGTACGAAACTTGCTTTAAGAACTGCACAGTTCCGCAGCTTGTTTGAAAAAATTGTCTGCGGTAAAATACCTTAGGTTGAATGTGGATGAGAGCCTTGGCTAGGAACAACGGATTAATGCAATGATTTGTATCGGTTTCGGTGCTGTGCAGATTCAGTGCCAGTTCAGAAGTACTGAAAGATCACCAGACCCTGAATTCATCCGCTTTTCCTCTATGCTGCATCGGAATATTTCTGCCGTTTCCAGAGAAAACAGTGGCTCGCACCCGGAGCCTCTAGTAGCTAATTGGCTGATTCTGTAACTGCGGAACTAACGAGCTTGGGTCCATCCTAACAAGATACTTCATTGTTGTTCTGTGAAATTCTATTCCAAACTATCCAAGTCATCCGCTGCCTCAATGTTTCCAACAGCGCCCATCGAAACGGCCAAAGGAAATGCCTGTGCCCTTGCCTGACTGAAGCTAACGCTCGCTGTCCGATTCCATGAAAAAACTGTAATTTTGGACAAGTTTTCGAAATTTTGCTCAGCTTTGTACGGACCCATTCACTGCACGTTTTGTTGATAATTATTTGTTCATTATCATATCCAGGGTTTTGAGAATATATCTTGTACCTCATGGTCCAGTTAAGTAAATTTCAGTGTGCTACCGATTGGTCATCTGCGAAGTTGTTTTGTCCATTTCCATGGATCAGTCTCACTGCATCATAAGCGAGCAGATGGTGTCCGGTTGATGAACGTCATAACGCGATCGTAACGGTCATTCGCTATGTGGTCCTGCCATTTAGCCAATCGTGCGTCGAAGCCACCGCTGTTTTACGCAGTTAAACCGTCGTTCTTATTCCTTCGTAGAAATAATTGTTTCCATCCCATAATCAACAATGACCTGAAAGAGGCATGTTACATGCGGATTTTTGACAGAAAAGACACTCATTTCTTAACCCAAATATCTGACAAGTCTAAAAAAATACTGAATGCGAGGGCGATCCTTCTCTTTACTTCTGACTAGATGGTGCCAATGCTGAAAATGACTGTCCCGAGATGTTTAAATCAAATTTATAGGAAGTCTCTGTGACTTGCCTTTTATAGCCACTAGTAGATCAACCATGTCTGAGGGATTCTTCAAAAAGTTGGACTTCCGAGCATTACAGCAGATGCCGGCTTTCGCAGCTGTTGCATTCGGAAAACTTCAGGTCACAGAGTCCACTTCTCGTACTACTCACAAGGACAATGTTGTCCACATCCTCCAGGTTAGTAAGATATTAAGTTCGGTATCTAGAACTACGTCTTTCCTAGAGACATTCTAGCGGCATTCGTCTTTGTCAAGGTCAGCACTGTTTGGACAAGAAAATCGAGAAAAATATTTAACAAATGCGAAAACGGCTCTCAGGCCAACTCCGCATCTAATAGTAAACCACTCAGACAGCTTTACTCCGACTTTGGCAGCAGACATGTTGTCTGTACACAACTACTTCAGAATGAAAACGATGCTTGCAGGTATCCCACAGCACTTTACGATTCTCCGCCGCGTGGCGATACAACCTTAAAATCGAAGAAACTGGGAAAACCAAGAACAGTGGAATTGTTAGCACTGCTCAAAGATCCAGAAAATTTTGCCACGGTATGAATATCCTATCCGGAAGCCTGTCTAGTTTGGATGGAGTGTTCAATCATCTAACGCACTTAGCCTGACCAGGATAGTCTAGGACAGGAGTTTTCCAGAATTTGACAGCGGACACTAATACTCCGATAAATGGATCACTCGGTCGCCCACCCAACTATAGATATAGGGAGAATTTATATCCTCACTTACATTTTCCAAGAAAATATTTCGAGGACCATATTTGACATCTAGGACAAACAGGCCAGTTTAATGCAGTGTCCATAGAGCCAGAAGGAAGCACTATAAAGGTAAAAGGGGAACAAATATACAGGGCCCCGCGGTATCGCGGAGTGTTCCGGATGTTTGCATCACCCATCAGTGTGTTCATTCGCACTATATCGACTGTGTCCAAAAGCAACTGGTCAATAAATCACTAAAGCGTCCCTCTCACTTGTCCGTTTCATTTTATCACCGGAGGCTGAAACCTGTAGAACGACTATGACGGCAACAAACCGCAAACAGTATTATGCAAAAATAACGACATATTTTATCATTCTGTCAAATGTCAGCGCTGATATCATTACTGGTGTCTGCCTAGACGAACGAAAAAATTTACGTTAGTTACTGAAATCTTCTCTAAACATTAATGCCTTAATTCTTATCTCTTTGACACAATTAAATATGAAAAGTGAAACATTTGAACTTTCTCAGACAGCGGTGAAATTTCGTTCTGTGACCCAAAAAGGCAAACGCCGAGATGCTGTTCGTCAGTTTGCTATATGCACCGTATCTTGTGAACAACAGGGTTAACAGTTTTTACTGTTTCACTTTCTGCAGACGAAATAATTTCGACCGTAAAAAATGAGTCACAAACAACAGAGCACATAGCCATATTGGGCAAGTTATGGCAATGGACTCAATAATTCATATATGGTGAAAAATTTTAGACACTAAGACGGTTCGGCGACGTCTGCTTTGTGCTCAGCCATGGAATTTTTTACTGCCTGTACTGTCACGTCCGACGGCAACTGTAGAGACACCGGTCGGCAGCCGGCGCTGGTGGTAGAGATATCAGATGATGAGCGCCGACTTGAAGACCAACTGTTCTTAGAGGCCTTAACCTCGCTCGAGCTGCTTGAGGAAATGCCTTCTGGAGCAGTTCTGTACTCCATGTCCAGATCTTCGGGAGGGAACTGAAAGGCGAATAACTCATGTGGGGAAACTGAATAACGACTAGCCAGCTCCTGTGCCAACAAAATCACACCGGAGTTGATGGCCCTCTGCAACGAACAACTGTCGTCATCACCCTGCGCGCGGATGCTGCTATTCCTACTGTTCATCGAGCTACTCTCAGTGTTCGGCTGCGAAACGGAAATGAACGGGTCGCACGGCAGAGTATCTTCCAAGCCCTCCTCGGTGTACGGCTCTTTAAACGGCTGCTTAAACACACTCTGGTCCATGGGGTCAATGCTGTGAATGGAGCCGCTTGTAAAAGGCTGTTTCTGCAAAAGCCATGTTTAGCACTAAACACAACGCGAAGACAGCGCTTAGTACCTTAGGAAAGTTGTCATCTGCGCCTTCACTGCTCTCGCCGGCATTGCGCAATTCGTGAATCTGTTCGCTGATATGCTCCAAGTTGTGCAGCGACGTATTATAGTCCAGTTTCTTCTGCCGTATCTCCTCCTGCAAGCGCTCAATGAGCGCCTTCTGGTTCTGGAGCACTTTCATGAATTCCACCCGCATGTCAAAGTAGTGCTTCGATTTTTGAATACTTCTCTAAAGAACTTCTATATAGCGGACGGCACGCTGATTAAAAGTCAGCCGGAGTACGAAAAAACAAATTACCACAACACCGTATTTTGATGTTGCGTCAATTTAGTTTTGCGACCAAAACACGATTTTTCTTCCACGTCGTGAAAGCCGGCCAACAATAAGAAAATGTACAGGGGAATACTTTTCTTACTAGCTCTATATCTATTTCGTTCTGACCTCGTCGTGTCTGAGACTTATTCAATGTCACAGCTCCATTTTGGGTCAAAATAGAGTGTCAGAATGATATCAGAGCCTCTTGGTATGCCAGCAGCATGTAGAAGTTGCTGGCAAGCAACCGACTCATCATGAAGCGAAGAAAGATTAGCAAGAACTTATTCAGTAACGGAACATTGCTCTGAATGTTTAACCGCCTTTCATACAGAAAGTAACATGTCGGTATTCACAGTTTATCTAAGGACTGCTCGTCGTGGAAGACTGGAGACTGTCTCATCACAACTTGTGAGAAAAAAACATTTGAAAAATGTGAATGAGATTTTGTTGAGACAAGATACGTTAAAAAACGAAATTTCCAGACCTGAAATTGTTTCCTTGACATCTGGTAGACCTTAAAACGTAATCTAGGGAACCTATCGCTCTAAATCAAATACTGAGCTATGAAATAACAACAGTAATAGATTAAGCAATGAAAAATAATTTTTCTATAAACAAGAGTCCTGAAAGTGAGATAACGGCAACGAGAATATGTACGAGTGAATACGGTAGAAGCCACAAAGTCGTAACGTCAACAAGTAAACAGATGAACTTAAAAATGACACAAAAGAAAGCGCACCCACCTTAAGTTTGGACTCCAACGCTGACACCTCCTTTGTCGCCTGCTCGACCAACCTCGACATCTGGACGTGTTGCTGTTCGCTTTGCACGCGTTCCTTCTCTGCCTCGTTGACGCGCTGTATGTGATGGTTGAGTACCTCCAGACAAGCAGGGTCGACATTAGACGTGCCCTGACGATTCAGGCTTTCTTGCGTCAGCATTACCTGCTGTTTGGCGACTGCGTGCAGGCTGTTAGCCCGTTCAAAACGCAATGCAGACTTCTGAGCATTCTGCTGCGCTTCGAGCGCCTACAAAAAACGAAGGAAAAATAAGAGCACGCATTCAATCGTCGCACCGCTCTCGCTGACCAAGACCTTAAAAGGCCGTTGTTCTGAGGAACTACAGGATTTTGTGCTGTCCTTCGAAATATTTATTTCTGCTATTTTGTTCACTTTAATTTGCATATATTTTAAATCATTCTGTCGTCGTGCCCGATTTATTCATGGATCCTTTCATATCAGCGAATGTACAAAAATGATCAGGAAGCGCAATTAAGCGTACAGAAATTTTACAGTACCTGTCGAAAGAAACAGTGTGCGCAATGTATTCGGGAATCATTGGAACGTGGCTCTAAAGAAGTCGAACAAACGCCTCTATCCTACTTTTTGCACCGGTACGCGCCGTAGATGAGGAAATGATTAAGAAAAGGAGGTTGACCCTGTGACAGAAACCAGCTGAGCATAAACAATTTAATCCAGTCCATGGGTTCCTCATGTGGGAGCAGACAACAGACATGGCAGAGGTCGACCAGGCGGCCGACGTGCAACATGGAAGAACAATGAGGGATATGTCCTTCTACGATGTCTAATAGCAAAAGCGTTGAGAAGCCACGAATACAGCAGGCATCTTAAACCAGCGATGTTCTGTGGTTCACGGTGATCTCAACACGCACTCGCGCGCGCGAAACAAGCTGACTCCCATCCAGCAAGGTCGTACAGTTCAACTAGTGTTGTTCCATCATGATGTCGTCCATAAACTCCTGTGAGGGCCAACTGAACTTGGGTACAGCGCCGTGGTAGACCTACAATTATCTACGCAAAGCGTGCGCCTAAAAGATTAGACATGACGATAGGTCGATGATCGGCAGGTCTTTGCAGGCGGTAGAGACAAACGAAATTCTTCCTTCGATGCAAATGCAATGCAGGCAAAACCCACCACAGGTCAGGGTCGTTACAGGATACTGTACTGTAGGCAGAGCTCAAGTATCAGAAAACCAAAATTTCTACGTCGCAGACGTTCGAGACTGCTTACGGTAGAAAACGGGTCAAAGTAGCAATCGCAATCGGCAACGTCGACTTCATGTGGCCGAAAGCGAACTGATGCGGATCCACGTGCCTCTCGATGTACTGCCGAATACAAAGCACTAACAGCCGTTCGAGACACTGGAATGCACCCGAAGATACAGCGATCGGTCTCCAGCGAGAGAGCTGGCGAGAATCTTTTGAGGCATCTTCCTCTTATGCCCGAATCATCGTTGTTTCGAAGGCAGTTAACACGACAATGAAATTGTGCAGCAACAGTATAACTGCACATGTAAAAATATAAATCAATACGTTACAGCCATCACGCAGATCAATGCTCTGATGATGAGATCAGAGATCAGATTTCATCATTCAATCTCGGCGTTCGCATAAGGGACAGAATGCAAAGAACAAAGTAACGGAGGACAAGGCGACGCGCATCACAACGTACGATGACCCTATGTTAGTCGAAAAAGCCTATCATGAACTCTGAAACAGTCGGTTAGGAAGGCAACGTGTATTTGTGATCGTTACCTGGCCGAGAGAAAAAGCTGAACGATGCTGGATTCGCGATTTTCGTTCGGTTCAAAACTTCGCGATGACAGATGATAGCGGGAAAAGGCTCTATGAGGTCAACCCTTCATGCTTTCTAATAAATTACGTTTAAAAGGATACCGCGACTACAAACCCGAATGGAAGGATTAAAAGCATTATCCTATATAAAGAAAACTCAAAAACTTGTATGTACACAATGAAGTGATAAAAACTCCATTTTGGCACGTATTTCCCCACTTTCGCCTACGGGACGACTGCCTTCTTTCCTGAGTTATTGGCACGTGATTTTAACAATAAAACAATCACAAGTTTGTTTCAATGACGTAGTGGCCTTCCTCTAAACCATTTGGTATGCAATGCTGTCGAATCAGCAGTTTCACACGGCATTCGCATGAAAAATAACACACAGACGTACCCAGAGTTACGTAAGAATTACGTTTTGCTAACCTTTACGTAATACGAGCTTTACGCAATTCGGATTTAACTCACCCCTACCCGTTAACCATAGCCTATTGCGTACATATTAACAGTACATGGATGCCGTAGTGATCAACATGCTTTAAAGGCTATTTCTCGTAGTTTCATTCACACATCGATTAATTTCAGCATGTAAGTATTAATGCAAGTAATATCGCAAGAGAAACAGAGAAAAAGCTAAAACAAGAAACGCTTATTTATATATAAAATAATACCCGATCTTACGGGTTCACTAGCATACTGCTAGTTATCGATAATACCGTTAAGATAAATTATCTTTTTCCCTATTGATACCGGACTGAAGTGCCGTAATGGTACTGTCCCGTTTTATGTAACAGGGGAAGCGAGTGAGGAAGGAGCACGGTCACACCGCGTGGGGTGTCTGCCTTGCTGAAGACCGATGTCAGGTGGCTTGCGAGTAACGTAGACGTGTTAAGTAAAACTCTTATAACTCAAAACCTTTTCTGCTGCCCTTTTAGGAGAATTTGTATTTACTTAAATCAAATTTAAGGCGAAGTCTGTCGCTATTTAGCAATTACACTCATATGTTTCATGATCGCATGACAGAATCTGCCGCACGGCACATCCACCAGATCTAAGTGTTAACATGTACGCCAGGATAAAGCTCTACCAAAAACCTATCGTCTCAATTTCGCGAAATAACGCGCATTAGTCGCAACTGCATCGAAGATACGCAGCATTACTTGACTAAGCACAATATCAGTTAATTCCGTTAATGTGCTAATATGTTCTTGTACACCATGGAAGTGATTCTCGTTTGCACTTTCGCGCGCAATCAATTTTAGCTTCTATTTTCACATTTTCTAATACGTACGCTGAAAACGGGGTTCATTTGTGAATATTCAGGCAGTAAATTTTCAATTTCAAATTCCTCGGTGCTAAATTCACAACGGAGCAGTTGTGTTGGCTTGCTGTCTGAACAGAAAACTAATACAAGCTGGCAGAATGGACGAACGATGACTGATAGACAGTGTAAAGAGCTGAAAAGAAAACGGCATCTTTCGCGAAACTGTATATTCGAGATCTAGCAAATTTGGCAGCAAAGTGAAAGGTACATATCCCGGACAAATTTCACAGTTGATAGGGAACCACTCACATAGCACTCATCTGAATCAGTGTTAAACATGATTCCTGAACAGAACGCTGCAAAATAGAAACGATGTGCGCACGCATCAAACTGCTTTAAAAGATTTTCCACATTGTTAGATAAACTACGGAATCAAACGCTGCCTTACAGACACAGAAACTCGCATACATTACTCAATAATCCTACGATGAGTGAAAAATTGAACAGAGCAGGATCATCGCATCCGGAAACCTGCCTGATTAAAGCCAATTCTCTCATCAACAACCAGCCTCAAGCTTTTCAAGATGGCCGAGAGTTGGAAACCGTTTGCTCTTCTGCTTTAATATAGGGATTCCATGAATTCAGTTTTCTGGGAAACTTTATGAGGTACATAACTGCTGAAAATGGGTGTAGAGCTTTTCTATCATTCCCGTTATTCGACATCTGATTACCTTCGGGAGGATTTGATGAAAGCCACCAACCTTTTTCACCTTGTGGTTAGTGATTTCAAATTTACATTTTTTGGAGGGAATCTGCGCTAACTTCCAAGCAGAACGTTAACCGGAGGTAATGGTCCAGGCATCGAGTCCTGAATGACGCAGCATCTCTGGATTTAGCTCAGTTTGGTTTAGGTCTGTGAGTTTTCAAGGAAGAAGAACCGCTCTCCATCCTTTCAATGGCTTGGTCACTTAAACAAAGTAGTGAATTTCATACTAACCTGACAACTGAGGGTAGGAATAGCAATCGCTGACTATCGGCACTAGCTTTTACAAGCTACGGTGTTGACAGTGACGTCTTAAAACAAAGAAGCACTTCCGGCTGGCCTCAGTCGTACAGCAACAAAAAGAACGAAATTTATGCGCTGCATATTAAGTGAACAAAAATCAATTGCCATGAAACTTCCTCATCCTCCCCGGTTCAGGAAGAATGTCAGAACGGTCGGCCGCTTAGCAATCTCGCGCGCAAAATACTAGTGAAGATCGAACTTCCGGTTTAGAAATCTTAGCCGCAGAATCAACAGGCGAAGGGATTTTTGCGGACTTGTCCAAGCAGCCCGTAAAACAACCCCGTTTTCATAAGGGCGATCGTCTTCAGTCAGCAAAGAGAGCTGCCGAAGAGGAACGTTCGTTTGTCGTCGAATCAGACTCGGTAAGAATGTGCAAAGTGACTCTTACAGTTTAGTAACAAGAGCAGAGGCAAAGAAAGTTTGTCGAAACAGTCCATTACGATATAACGCGAGTGACCGACAAACTATCAGGCCATGTGACGATGGAACACGCATATGAGATTGCAAACCGGCAGTCAGAAACAAGCTCCGGAACGGTCGAGCTGAAAAGTAACAGCCTGTTGTCATTTTCGGCCCAAACTTGTCCTGCGGCCCTAGAAAATTACCGGTCAGTTAATAGTTGACGAATCATCATCATCGCCGTTCCAGAACGCTTTAGAATCTGCTGGCGCTCACCTTATTCATTAATTTACCTAATCGCGAAAATGCATAATAGAAACAACGAAGATAAACAAAAGGCAGTAATGATTACATCTTTTATCGAAGTACCAAAGTACCCCTCAAGATCGATAAGAAACAAAAGTTTACTAACCGGGCGCGGGACTGCATTTCAAAAAGAAACAAACCTTAATTCTGGCCTCATAATAAGGCCGCGATTTTTCGATACAACCACCCAGTCTTTTGGCCATCTGCGTTAAACGCTGAGTCCACGTCATCTGCACCTCCCGAAAAACAGCCTGTGCCTCGTCCAACTGTACCTCCATTTTGTTAATAATGTCCGTAGCAATGTTCAGCTTTTCCAACTCTTCGTGAACCCGGTTCATGTCATAGACGTCATCCGAAGACGCCGATTTTTTGGCACCGTAAAAATTTGTCGTCATTTTGATGAGCAATCAGCCAGTTATGATGTGTAGCTATCCGCGAAATGAGCGGCCAGACGGTGGATGATCCAACTAGAGCAAATGCACGCGGTAGGTTGTAGTACGATCAAAAGGTTCTTCATGTCATTATTTCACAAGAAACATAGAAACAAATTACGCAGGTGTACTCAGGCGGTAATGTCCTTTTTTTAGCTTGATCACCCAGAAGCACAATTATTGCATAAATTCAATTTCAGAAATATTTTCTCATAAAATCATTTGCATTTCAATATTATTTTGTTGCAAAATAAATAATGAAAGCAAAGAATATCTTTTGCTTAAGTTCTATTTAAATAGAGTTTACCTCAACAATAATGAACTCAATATTTCGAGATTTGGTGCAAACAGTGGATTTTCTGCTATGAATACTTTATTCGAACATCGAAAAGTGCATCAGTGCACATCGAACAAAGAAATTTGTGCGCAGAAGTGAATGATCTATTTAAGAATAGTTTCATTTTGTCTGCTGCGTTCGGAAATTATGTACCGTCCCAACCGAAGAGACGTCAGCCCGATCGTCATCTTATTGACATTCTCTACTTCAAATGATCGGTCAAAAGCGAAGATTTGGCTGCAGAAAACCAGAAAACCAATTGGGAAACAACGCCTTCTGGAGATACGTTGACAAACTTACAAGGGATATTGTTCGACAGTTTGAACAGATCTTAGTGATGACGGCTTGGGTAGAAACTGAGCGGGAGCTCAGTAACAGCGGTTTGCCTGTGGCAACCTTTAAACGTAGTTTAACCGGATTACCCTGCCACCCAGTGGCCAGAACCATATGGTGGACAATCAAGGCGCAGTTGGCTGTCAAGGAGAAAAAGCTGCATTAAAATGGGAACGTGGAAACAGAAATTTCAACTCAACTGCGGCACTAAGAAATGCGCAACGCGGCAGCGAAGCACTGGCGAGAGGGAAAACTGATTTATTGGTAAGGTTCAGCGAGGTTTTGGAGTCACATTTCCATACGGGAACAAAATACTCTGACTGTTTATTCACTGCTCCCGGGATCGAACGAAGTGAAGTGTCTGACAGACAATAACCGCAGAAAGACTAGGTGATGGAACAGCAGGCTATTAATAGTTGTCTTTGAATCCAGTTGCACAAACCTTTTTTGTCTCTACAGTTTTCATCAACGCAAGACTCATGCTTATCTCTGGTTTGGACTAAGGTCTCTCAATCTTACAAAATGGCTTGCGATTACGAGCTATCTACATCTGCAGTTTTTGAAAACAGCATCAATCGCAGGTTGTGTATGTACACGATAACAATTTTTCAATCGAATTTTTGACAATTATCGACGTTTCGGCCCGATAAAGTTTTTAAAACTTTACCTACTGTAAAGTTTTTTTGAAGCCAAAAGGGCTACCGGCGCAGAGTACAACTAAACCATGCTTTATGCTGGTTTCAGTATACCCGTAAACGCACTCAGGAAATACTCTACCTTCCTTACTGAAAAGTTTTTTGAGTGGCTGTTTAAATCAGAATGATTTGCAAGTTGGAACTCGGTTAGGTTATTCCAGTACTGTAGATATGATCTAACGTCTATCATGCCGATGTTTGCAACCGAATCTGCTACAGATACTGTGATGGCAATAAAGTAGAAAAAAGTTTCCTAATCATACAATCAGTGTGGATGACGGTTTATCCTTTCAGGCCATGGAAGCAGATGCGTCAAACAGTGTCTCCAGCGTCCCCGATTCCGTGCCACCGTTTGAGCTTCGGCAGAGATAATCAGGGTCTGAAGCAAAGTCCTTTAACACATTTGCCTCCGACTATTCTCGGAG
>UZAM01007691.1:18418-28597 GCA_900618415.1 Soboliphyme baturini
GTAGTGTGACGATAGGACTCCTCCACTGAGACGAATATATATTCTAAGCTATAACCATCACACGAAAAAAATTCCTAAAAATCAAAATATATAACATAATGCCAGAACTATCGACGCATTGTTTTCCTATTACAAGTCCACAAGGTATTTACCAAAACTATCGTCGACCGATTATGGAAAATTCTGGAACTGCTCACTAGAAAAGAGAGCCAGTTTTCACACGTGATTATCCACCACAGACCACATTTGAAGCGGTTAACATAGAAGATCACGGAATACTAACTCCATCCCCCCTCACCATCTAGGCGTTTATCGACTTGAGAAAACTGTTCGATTCCATCGAGCGAAACGCCACACAGAACTCGTTGCACGACTGCGACGTCAACTCTGTCCAAGGCTTGAATACTGACATGAAGCTGCTCGAGGAATTGTGTCTAATCAACATTAAAAGAAGAGCAGGCCAAGAACATAACATATTTTCTAAGCTTTTCGGCACGGCGCTTCAAGCCATCTTTAACATCTTAAACTGGAGCAGCGGTTAGACGTCTCGACAGAGACGGGCTTTAAAGATAACGTCATCATCTCCAAACAAATACTGTGCAGTTGCAGAAGGAATCATGCACCGTCGGCCTGAAGATGAACATCTCCAAGAAGAAATGGATATGCAATGAGGGTTGTCCCGCAGGTACTATCCTCAGTTACGGCAAAGAAGTGGAAAACATCACTGATTACGTATGCCTCGGACACATAACAGACTCCAATAACAGTATCAATGACGAGTCCAGTAAAAAAGGAGCACTGGCAAATTTCTAGTACATCGAAGCATAAGGAGATAAAATAACGAATTGTTCGACTCGGCTGTCCTACTAGCCATGATTTATGGCGCAAAGTGCTTCTACTACCAGAGCTGAGAAAAAGACACTAGTGGCAACGCAAAGGATCAAGGAAAGAATATGAACGGTCCTGCTTAAAAACCATGTTCCAAATGTGACAGTCTGGTGTCGGATACGCTTTTTGGATGTACTTACTCCTGGCAACAACTTGAAGAGACGCTGAGCTGGCCATGTGGCTTGTCTGAAGGACAGCACGAGACAGCCCGAGCTATCCAGTGGATCCGCTCGTCGCCCGCTAGCACGCTGGAAGGCCTAACACGAAGCCGTTTAGCCACCGGTAGAAGCAAAGGGCACAACACGGAGCAGAGTGGTGGAACGGCGACGAAAACAAGTCGGATAGAAGGATAACTTAATTAGTCTCTAAGCTTAAAATACGGCAATAATTATGATTATGTTATCAGAGACAGCGACTGGGTCGTGAATATTCGTTTACGCAGCTGTCGTCTATTTACATGTTTCAAATTGCGGTTATCCCAGCTAGCGAGTGCTTAATCTGCACAATGTATGCACATGTGATATATCAAACTCACCAGTGTTCACTGCAGTTGCAAGCATAAAATGAGCAAGAAAGTTTTTAACCAAGGAAAGTCGAATACCTATAAACGTCCATAATTTGTAACACCTGTTTCACCTACATTATTTCGGAGCATATTATTATACATATTATTATCATACCATGGGCTGTTCCTTTTTCGAAGTTCTATCAGCCTTAGACACCCAACGCAAGCCATAAACTTCATACAATCATATGCTTCGTAATCAACAAAGGAAAAGGAATAACTATTAACTACGCAGTTTGATGCCTTTGTATATCTGACAGCTATTCAACCAGTACTCATATATAAACACTCATCAAGAAGCAAGTCAACACGCTAGATGTGTTTGAATGCTTTTATTGGCGCGTAATAATCGGCTACACTCTAGACGATAAGATCACTAATGCCGAATTACTCGATAATACTAAAAAAGCACAAGAGGAATATATTGTTGTCACTGCTGCTTGTAAGCGTTATCTGGAGAGCAACAGCTAAACAGAGCAGCAGCTAAACAGTCTCTTTTGTGGCACGTTAATGGAAGTCTGACATGCAGGAAGGAAGTACTCGGATAACCTTAAGCATAAGCGCTTAGCAAAGGACGTATCCGTGTCGCAATCAGATCAGCATCCAATGCTGGTCTTTTGTCAGCTTTCAAACTGGCTCCCTTCCCTTCCAGTCCCATGGTCGGCTTGGATACGAGGAACGTTATTCGCGGCTTCTGACATTCATGACATCGAATCGGAACAAGACTCGGTCTGTCAGTTTTTCAGAGAGCGTGCGTCTCCAAACAGGCGGTTCTGAGTGTGTGATCGTTCGTTACCCGATGATCACACCGCAATTTGAGGATTCCGCGCAAGCGACGTCATTGGAAAAGGTTCAGCTGATGTTCCTTGTGTTTCAGTGGTGCAATCGTTCCGAGGCCATACAAATGAAATATGTCAAATGGAATATATCGACCACATACAAAATATGTCAGCTTTCTTAATGATGAAATAGTGAAACTAAAACGCTCGACGACCCGATGATCAACATCATGATTAATACCGTGCAAAACTGATACTGTACAAGAACGAGGGGCAAATCAGAAGTTTCATGGCTGATTCAAGGATGAAATGACTACAATGGAAATGGGCCACACGTACCAACAAACATCAAACACAGCCTGGCAAAGCGACTGGTTTGCAGTCATATCGGATGATACACAAAACAGAAAGCAATGGCAAATAGTGATCAGAATCATACTGGAAAAAGGACAATATAATATGGATAATACAGACTGGAAAGACTTCCAAAACAACTGGATCAATAATCTGCCCTGGCGTGATCACATAACGCCAGAGACTAGACTTCGGAAACTTATAATCATGCTGGTCATATAATGAACAGATAACCGAACAGCATGTATTAAATCTGACCCGCGGTCAGATAATAGAGGGAATATATCGAGCAGTTTTCGAATATTAATAGAAAAGCACTGTCCTCAATCTTTTCTTTCGCACTTCGTCGTCAACGCACCATTGAAACAATTGGCAGATCAATGAATGGGTGAATACATGAATCAGTGATTGAATTAATGAAATAAATGATTCGCGAATGTATCGAGTAAGACTCTGCTCTGACACACACTGACCGTAGCGATAACCTACTGCAACACAATAACAAATCTGTTGCTTTGTTGGGAAAGTAGATGACGTACACCCTGCTGCCTTCAGGAATTAATACAAAACTTAGTAATGTGCAATTCTTCTTCCGGGGCTCGTGATCATAGCTTGGATTGAAACGTGCATGAAATCAATGCTTTGAACAATGCTGAAAGCACACTCTACATCGGCGTGGTCTCATAATTCCATACCTCATGAAATTTATGGTCATTTTAATTCTCTCTGCAGAGCAGGCAGTATATATCATACTGTCTTCGCAGACTGATAATGAGTTCAAATATACTTTAGCACGGATTGGTGGTAAAAGTATCGTCCTAAGTCTCATCGGTATTTTCCTATTCACTGCTTTAAGAAAGCCTCTCCAAGACTCCGCCTTTCCATACACTGCTTTTACCTGCTATTCACGTCAGTCTTGATCCCGCAAACTTCTTCAGTTCATTCTACCATCGACGAGGTCTTCCTATGGATCGTTTACTCTCTCTTGGAACCAAGTTCAGTGTCTCTCTGGCAGAGTAATGGCCGGTTCATATGGCAACGTGTCCTGCCCGTTGAGACTATAACTTCTACACATGGGTAATGACATCTTAAAAGTTGTTTTATGGTCTTATCCATTCATTCGTCTTTATATCCTTCCCTGTTACTTCAAACATTTTTTCATGATGCGTTGCGTAGTCTGCAATTTATGAACAGTTTCCAGCCTAAGGGTCAACGTTTCGTAACCTCAGGTTAGCAGTGGGATATAAACATATTTACCTTAACAACAACTGTCTTCGACTGCCTCATTAGCGGCCACAAGTCTCCAATAATAATGCAATCATCTAAATTGAGTTTACAGACAGGGTGTATCTATCGATTTAAAACTAAAATTCAAAATTAAAAAATTACACAGCTGATTCATAACGATATTGAAGTGAAGCATCTGCTAGACTTGCGAAGAATAAGGTCACCAATAATGAAGTATGCTAAGTCGTTACCGTCGGTCTAGTACAAGTCTATTACGCGTAATAACAGTAAAGATTAACTAAGAGACGACGACGAGTCGAGCATTGACAGAAACGTGAAAGTGAAAAGGTCAATCAGTGGTGATGGTCCGAGGCATCGATCTGAGGCAAAATCAATAACGAAACGTTACTCAAGTTCAGCCGAGTGATATCTCGGACGGAGGGAGGTCCGAGACGCGCAGAACGACCAACATGATCGTCATCGGCGAATGCCGCGTCAACGCCTTAACGGTGCCCATAACTTATGTCCTGTCAGTATATAATTTTCACTGTTGCTGGCAGGCCAGTCAAGCATTAAAATACAAACTACAGGTCTGAAAGCATTTTACTACCGTAGCTGCTATGATCGTCACCACAGCAGCAGCAAGTGTACAGCGAATAAAGATACAGATGAAGAAATACAGATTCCCATCATTACAAGACAACCAAATACACTGATATGATGGACACTGACCGTCTGATGAACAAAAATAACAAAACTTCAAAAGCAAAACATGTTTGTATAGAAATCAACTTAAATTTTATAGGTTTAACACTAACAGTCTGGTAGTTTTTAAAATAAAGCATGTTGATATACGTGAATCAACACAAAAATTGTTACGAGTCGAACAATTATGATGTGTGTCAGAATAGGAATATGTAACATACAGCGATATACAGTAGAATACAGCGATGCTGACCACAGGTAAGATGAGGATGAAGAGAGAGTAGACCTTATGAACCTACACTACCTTCCGCTGTACTGAGACACTAAAGAACTGCAAAATGTGGGCAACCTGCAAGCGAAGGAGTTTCGATATTCATTGGCATTTGTCCCCCCCCCTTTCAACGAGAAAATTCTTCATACATCCGAAGTTTAATAGTGAGGTAAAGAAAAGAACAGCTACGGGACGGTGTAGACGGGTAATACCTCAAGCGTCATATTTCAAAGCTCATTAATGACATGTTCCGGCAGAGCTGTCATCGTCGATCGGCCGGAGAATCTGAGACGGCAGCGGCTGAAGCGGCGGCATGACAAGGGACCTTAATGACACCACGCAACAGCAAGACAACGAAGACTAACATGTCTAAGCGAAGAAAGACATTTCCGGTCGATGACTAATCCATCGAAACCACCGCCACGGTTCGATCGAACGTAGTGAGGGAAAAGAAAAGTCAAAAAAAAACGAAAATGAGCTAGGGAAGGGCAAACGATTGTCTACGAGGAAAAACCAAACAATCTAGTAAAAGAGAAGACAACCAGGACAACAAAATACAAAGCAATTTCAGACCGATTCACAGCAAAGACCTGAATACACAACGCCGTCCTACGTCCACCAATACTCATTACCATCAGTTTAAATCAATTTTTGTTCGTTTAGCTGACTTCAGCTCGTTGAGTGCGGTCGGGACAGAATTCCAAACATGTCAAAGGCGGAATAAAATTAAAACTGGGGCGTCAAAATACCGACTCGGTCAGTCAGCAAAAGATTTACAAGACTTTCTGCATTGGTTGGAGGAAATTTAAGGTCTTGTTTTGTTGGTTTTAAATTCACTAGTAATCTTATTTTTTATAATCAGCACAAGAGGTAGACAACTCACGGGTCAACTCAATTCCTATGAATAACGCAGTTCTAATGATCGGGAAGAGTTTACTTTGCCAAACGTCGACGGGGCCCACGTCGAGACAGTAAGATAGTCGTATCTGAGTGACAGCCGGAAATCGTTGCTACATTAGTCACTGGCAAAGCACAAGCTCAAATAAAGAAAGTCCAACTGAACACAATAAGACCGGCTCAACCGAAATCTCAAAATCCGATGCCACACATTCCGACTTCATTCTTGGTCAAGTTCAAACATACCAATAAACGGCTGCACAGCAAGCCCATCATATTCGTCATCGTTATTGATCCGATGCTCGGATTCGTACCGCGAACAACAGACTAGTCTGATGAAAAATTGGTTTGAAAAAACAGGTTAGTCAACGTGGCAGCAGAACACGAGTCCCAAATATCTCGAGCAATGGGCTATGCTGTTGCCTCTCCCCTTCTCAGCAAATAATAATCACTTCATGCTCTTAAATCGCGGTCCCAGGAACAGTGGTCCAAAAGTCAGGCTCTGTGAAAGCCACAAAGTGTGCAATGCCGGAACAATAGGAACAGTACCTAAAAACAATGAGTTCGGCAAGACTCGACTGTGTGGTAAAACCTCCACAACAGGGATCCGAGCGACTGGTCGCCGTCGACAAAACGGATCAACGAGGAGACGCTGCGGTTCCAAAAAATAGCCTCGGCCTCTTTGCTGCGACCATCACAACTTGGAGCTGCGGCCGCAGGCACAAAGCCAAACCCATACTCGAACTGAGTTTTTACGTAAGCGCCTTCCTACAGTTTCCGATCTTTGACCACAACATCATGGCGATGGCTCTAATGGCGGTGTCGCTCGGACCAACTCGAAACACCTCGAAGTCGACTGACGACCACCGCAACGACGACCACGACAACTGCAAATCAATAGTAACGCACAAATTGTGCAGCCTTCGACGCAAAAATATGCATCCTGCGTGACACCGCTAACCAACAAGTTTTGAAACCGAACAACCGACGTACTTACTTTATGTATTACGGGGCATCTTACACCGAACTAAAAGAACGCGTTCGTAGTCTATGCACTTAGCACTTGTTTCGTATATTCGACTCGGAAAGCACAAGATATTTCGTTCTACTTGTACAGTAAGAGCTGATTTCGGTACTTGATTCACAGGTAACAACGAATAATGGACGAAATTACTGCATTTTCAAATTGTGCTGTCATGATGTTCATCGCTTTATGATCCCTACTACGTCTGTTGCGGTTTATTAGCTTATAATTAATTATGTACAAGCTTAAATTTTTAATTACTTTCCTGGACCATGTGTTTGAAAGATAAAATACAAAATATGCTATGATTGAAATCAATCATTTATTTCCGAGATTTAATGCTTATTGCGTATGGACTCAGACAAAATTTGAAGTCGAGAAGAATGATGGCGTCAGAAACATAATACTTGCAAAAAATTAACACACTTGAACGGTGTGTAGGCATTTGTTGTTACTGTATTTGTTTGGATCATTGTCCTAAGTATTTGCATGCACTACTTGATTCTTTCATAAAGCCAATCAATCAGTTTATTTTAATGACCGCTTATTCTTCTGTTTCGAAGAGGTGTACACATCAGACGAGTCAGACTTGATTGAAGACAATTTAGTTTTCATACTCAACCTTGCTAGTCATTCGAATTCGCCGGCAAATCTCCTACTCAAGTATGCCGATGAGCATTTGATGAGCACAATCCCGAGGAACCTGAACCTCTCCACCTGCTCCCCTGCTTCTCCTGCCGAGTGCAACGGGCAGAATTGTCTTCAGGTAATTGTCTAAAATTAAAGGATTTCCGCCAAGGCTGCGTTCTGTTCCCTCTGATGTTTGTGCTGTTTATTGATTGAATAGTCAAACGCAGGCAAAACGATGGGTGCATCGGTATAGGAGATGTGGAGACGAGAAGGTTACCGTTTGCAGGCGACCTCGTTTTTCTGGCATCTTCTAAAACTGATCTACAGCGATCTCTGGCCGACATGCCTGTGAACGCATCTAAAACGAAAAGTCTAGTGCTTTCTCATTCGTCTGCCCGTTGCTTCCTTCAAAAGAAACGGGAAAGCAATGGAGCAGGTTAAGAAGCTCATGTATCTCGGAGTAGAGTTTACTTGTGATGGAAAATTTGAGGAGGAGATCGATGTGCGAATTGGATTAACAAATGTCGTTCTGCGTGAACCAGTCAGAACCACTGCGACTAAAGTAAAGCTGAAAACTATGCTCTCGGTAATCAAGTCGATCTTAATCCCTATGCTTACGTATGGTCATGAATCGTGGACCGTGACTGGAAAACTTCGACCGTAGGTACAAGCAGCTGTAACAGGCTTTCTGAGACTAGTCGCTGGCATTACACCCACTCCACATAGTCTGGAATACAGACATCCCCGATAACCTTAATATATAGCCGCTGCTTCTTCAGATTGAGAACTCACAGCTGCGATGGTTAGGGCATATGTTGCGAAACCCTCCAGAAAGCAAGGCGAAGTAATTCTTTCTTTCCAAGCCGATTGGCAGAAGGCCTCGCCTAAGTTCAGGCCCTGGATCAGCAACATCAGTAGCACTGTGTGACGCATTCGCGAACCGAACTGAGAAGCATTTATAGAAAATGAATGAATAAATTTATATGAGGACTCCTGATATTCGACTTTAAGACACTACATTCTCGTTATCATAGAGACAAATCCCTGCAATAGATAGCCCTACAAAAGATGATTTACGAACTCGAGTGGTTAATTTGGCGGTTTATAATGGCATTCGTATTGGTAAAAACATATCATTACACTGCATAATGGCGTCATCCGCTACATTACAGACGCTCGCAGTATTTGTTGCGAAATTCATATGCTAGTCAGGTAGGTCCTGATAATACCAGAAGGGAACTGTATCGCAGATCTATGATCCTCTTTCGGCGTGCGTTCCGTGTAATACAGCGAACATTAAGCTACAGTACTTAAATTTGCTTTATATTATGTAGTGCTGTTCTTCAATTCTTTCTCCATTTTCTTTGTTTCATCGCTCTGAACTGATTTCACCAGTTGTTCCTGGTCTGTTTTGCTAGCCTTAAGCGTAAAAATTCAATTCCTTTTCTGATATGTAGGAAGATTTTGTTTCTTTCCTCTTTTCGTTTGCTGAAAAACGAAATACCATTCAAACAGCAAACATTTATTCATATATAAATAGAGCGTCTCTCTCTTGTAAAGTCCGTTGTATCCACAACTGTTCAACACGTTTGCTAAAAGGCAGCGGAAAAAAGTGTTTTCTCCCGAAGCCTGGTATGCCTTTACTATCTTCTTCTACTGGCCTCATGATCGACGTTTGCCGTATACCTACTCCACACAAGAAGCACAAATGGCCGATGAAGGCATTATGCCCAACTCCTGCCAGTTTTTCCAAGAGGAGTCAACCCTCTTTTCTTAGTCTCCACATCTCTCGAGCTCATCTGTTCTTGGAAATAATGGAGTCACCACCTACGTAGTCCTGTCCCATAACTCTCATTAAGTGTCGCATAGCGAATGCTGTTGTTCACAGTTGAACTGTCTTTCTTGTCCCTTCATTGCAACTGTCTCGATGCCGCAAATAGCATTTACCTGACAGAGGCAATGAAAAGGATGATTTTCGTAGAGACAGTAGCTCATTTCTCAGTCCAGATATTGAATAGGTTTCTAAAAGCATTGGAAGCTACGTCATATTCCTATTTATTTCTAACTGTATAGTGCCTATCTGATGTAATGAAACCGATATACTCAAACTGGTCAACCTCATTGTTCCACTTGTAGTTTAACTGTGTTAGATAGGCTCCTCATAACTTTGAGTTCCTTTCGTTAAGAAAGAGACCGGCTACCCTAACGGCGTCTCATATGGAAGTCGTAACCTAACAGAGTCTGCTTCCGGTACAGCATACCAGGACAGTATAACCTGTGTACTCCGGATCAGCAAGATATCTAACCGGATATCTTGAACTGGCACATTCTTCTAGAATAGGCCTTTGTCTTTGCCAAATTTTTCCATTATTTCAGAGAAAAGAGTCGACAACAGGGTTGAATAGCAAGGAAAAAAACCGAATACTTGAGAACTCCACAGTTAACAAGGAACCACTATAACATGTGCTCCTTCAACTATCACAACAGACATGATTTCTGGATGCGTCTTTCTCAAAGAAACGATGTGCCCGTGTATCTGATTGCATTTCAAGTTTATCCATATTGTCAAACGATAGAGTGAATCAAATGCAGCTTGAAAGTCGAGGAAATTGGCAAATCAAGGGCAACTGGAATAGTCGGCATTACTGAGTGATCTAAGCATTGTAAAAATTTGGTCGAGGCATTTGTATCCTATCCGGACACATGCATGATTTTGGCGAAGTCTTCCGCCAATTACCTGTTTGAGCCTTTTCACGATTATCCAGAAGTTAAGTTTCCCAGCAATTGACACAGGTATGTGATACAACGATACAAGGACAATTACTCAACAATTCCATTC
>UZAM01007694.1:11811-22099 GCA_900618415.1 Soboliphyme baturini
GAAAGGAAAACTTATACCACAAAGGCAATGGTCGCTTACGTTAAGGATAGCTATTGTAGCCAGGCTGAAACGCTAGCACCTATAATGAGGACATCGCCATCTCTTGATTCATCATATCTGGTACCACTGAAGCGGTATTTTATTGAGGAGTAAGTTGCAGAATTGAGATGAGTTTCAGAAATCATTTATACCACCGTAATACCAGACTGTGGTATGATTTTATTATGAATGGCAATAAAACTCTGTCCGATACAACGTTCCCAGAGCCTGGTTGACTCGTTGACTAACTGGCTTTTCAAGCATAGCATGTCTACTAAAGGGGATCACTAAGCCGTGCTTCGTGCAGGTAGGCGATCTGTTGTCTCAGACTTTAGCCTATTCTCGCGAAACCGACGACAGGTTTGAATCTGAGCGAATCTCGAAGAATATAATAGGCACGGATATAATCCAAATGCAACACAGTTGTTATAGACTGCTTAGTGTATACTATGAGCATTTAGTAAAATAGCAATATGACAACCGTTTAGTGGACGGCTTTTGGCAGATCAGTATCAAAGGAAAAGGATCTCTTGATTGCAGCCCCTCAAAATGCATACTGAACACGTACTTGTAGCTAGACTATCTTGCTAGCTCTATGGTAGCGAGTGTAGCAGATTTGTTTCTTTTCAGTTATGCAAGTTTGATGATTTTTCAATGGTGGCGACTGCTCAGCTTCGATTGAAAATCGAGATAAATTGCCGGTCTTCATTGTCTCTGCTCCTCTCGCTTAGAAGTGTCACTAGCATAGCATGTGACTAGTCTAATATAATAGGTAAATTTCTGTCGCTGATTAATGATCGGTTGTCAAAATGGAGGCTTAATCACCAATTCTGTAATTTTGCTTTCAGTATTTTATTGACGTTACCGACGTCGGTAGTCCCCGAAGACTAGGACTATTGCTTAGCTCAAAACAAATAACAGTTTCGTTACAAAACGTCATCTATCCATCGTCAAATCAGCTCTAATCAGTTTAGCCGTTAATTGATTTGCCTTCGCTTGGCCACCCATCTGCTTCTTTGGGCGAAAATGCTTAAACTGATTTTACGCTCATGATTTGCCAGTTACTCGACGACATATGCCCTTCATGCAGCACTGTAGGGCACGCAGTGCTTTGTAATCAAAGTAAATGTGTTTTGAAACTGAAACCTTGTTTCAGCGAACAAGGAAGTGAGGTTTAGCGCGACGTGTGTACGCTGATTCTGAGCGCATTAGATCAATGATTTGTTTTAAGCTGGTTGAAGCAAACAAGTTTTTGTGCCAAAACACTAAGAGCGTTAATTAAGTTAATTTAACCATGACCTGTCGCTACGTGGCCTTTAGTTTCTGCGAACTTTCCTCATTGAACCAATCATTTGATACTCACCCGTAATGCATTACCATTTTCGATCGATTCTGATGCGCCCCTTCATGTTTAAGATGCATACGATTAGGCGCTAGCATTAACGGCCATTCCATACCATACATCTGTCGTAAGGATCGAGACGTATAACTGTCAGCAGGCGAATAAGGAATGAGTCGTCAATCTTATTCGGTTTGCATCTACACGACTGTTCAAATGGTCGTTTCATCTGGCCTCAACATATTTTTGCTTAGCGTTTGTTTCCACAGTTAGTCAGCCGTCAGGCAGCGGGCGAAGAGCGAGGCGATGCCGCTGTTCATTTTATTTCGACCTTAAATCCCGGCATTAGCAACGCATTTTTCACGGCTCTCGCCAAGGTCGTGCCGGTCGTTTTCCTTTCTCGCAAACAAGCGGTACAATTCAGTGAACTTCAGAACGGAAAGCAGCTCTCGGACGTCACTCTAAATGACGTGACCGATTTTTCTTATCTTTATGGAAATCTGTTCCTGGGCATATCGCATCCAGCATACGTAATACTGTTTCAACAAAGCTACTCAAAGCATGGTGATAAGAACTTTTCACTGCGTCACTTGCTTGCAGATTGTTGGTCCCCCATGCCGAGGACAGTTTGATGCAGACTGGCTTTAAATTTCGTTTTGAATTTTTGATCATTTCGCTAAGTTTAGGCCTTGTGTCAGTGTTATATACCCATTTTTGTAAACTGTGCAGCAGCGGTTTACTGCAAATCGGCTGAACGTAAACTAACTCGACTACTCCCATTTTGTTCGTTACCAGCTCTGTCGGCCAGGAGCTGTGAAGACTACAGGCAGATGTGATTTAGGGCGTCCTTAGAACTTTTAAACCTATTGACTGATAATCACCATTAATAAATTTAGTCAGCTTGGAAAGAATGAGCTAAATTTCATTAGAGATGACTATCAAAACACGAGTCACGAAGGCCAAAAAATTATTTGTCTTCTACCCACAAAAAGTCGGCAAATAGGCAGAAATAACCTCAGCGAATATGCAGCCGCTTCTCTTGAGAAATCGATTTCCGTGGTTCCGATCGATTTGACAGCGGATGACAGAAGAAATTAGTTACAATCGAAGCGGTCTGGTAGAAGGTGTTTAACGCCTTTTCGGGGGGGGCGGTAAAATTACTGCGACTTGATGCAAGCCATTAAACCGTTGCTGGGCGGTTACCCAGCGTCGCCAAGGATTCATGACTGAGCCTTTAGGCACTATCTGTGGTTGAATTGGCAGCCCATCACTTAGGACTGAGCAGGTCAGATAGAGAAAAATTCATTTTCGCATCGAAACGCATCCCACGTTAGTCGAATAGTTTTCGTGTAGAAACAAAGAGATGGGAATTTACAGTTTCCCAGTTCGGTTTTCCCTGAGGTTTGTTCTGAGCAAATTTTGCGCTGTTTAGAGATTAAAGATCGTTGTTTCTGCTGCTCCTGCGAGTTTCGACAAAAAACTACGTCGACTAGCAGGTGCTCCACACATGTTTGCGAATCGGGTCAGCCGATTAGTCAGCAACTACTTCCTTTTTCAAGATTGCAAAATAAATTTTTTGAAAGTTATATATAAATTGACTGTAGTTTGTTTTAAATTGACTGTTTCCCTACATCGCAAATAGGTCACAAATAGGCATCCGCAAATCCAGCCCCGCGTTCCTACATTGTCTAAATAACGAATACGACTAAACCATCGGCTTACACTTCAGGATGAAATGCGGTGAAATATACAATGACGGTCTATCGTGAAACCAAAAATACCGGTCATTATGATGGTTGACAGGAAGTGGTTGACATTGTCTTGCGCCTGTAATATTAAGATCAATTTCGCTAGGAAACGGATATCTTGAGGAAAAGCCTAGAGATTTAAGGTTGAAGAATTGAAGAGAGCACTGTTGTTATTTGTCAGAATTTTGTCAAATTTTCTCCACGATGTAGGACTAATGGAAAAATGGAATGAAGGGTACATTAAATAGGAAGTTATTCACTGCAACCTCTACCCAGCAAAGCCGCTGTCCATCGGTGGTCAGTAAAACAAACTATTCGCACAGCAAATCGAATTTTGCTCTCCCTGCTTTCCACGATGATTTTCTTCACAGACAGCTGATGCTGTTTCATTTCTTTTAAGCGACTTTGTTTTACAGTCGTGCAGCATCGCCGCTATACGACTGAATTGAAAAGATACGCCTGTGTTATCCTGCTAGTATTCCAAAGCAGGATACCCCTGATGGAGTGAAAGGGCCAACCGGCATTCTTTCTGCACGAGATTTCAGCCTACTAAGTATGTGTGTTGTTGCATGTTCATTTCTTGGCTCAAATGAACGAAACTTTCCACTTCTTCTCTAGGCTGTTCACGAACTTATTGTAGCCTTCTCTTGGATGCCAGATCAGAGTATTTAGTTCTTGAACCGATTGAATTTTAATCTGACATTGCAACTTTCTTGTTGTGTTCTTTCAGTATTTTCTACAGTTGAATGGTATATTCTGAAATCAAGCAGGGTCATGAGCGAATCTGATACAGCACAGCTACCCTTTGTTGACCTTTATTAAGTGATCTCATTTTATCCGTCTGAACACAACTGTCAGACAGCTCAGAAGAGCTTCAAAAAAATCGTGTTTCCATGCTTCACACTTTTTTAATTTTTAACTCAGAGGAAGTATCAAATAGCACGACTTTCATGCATTCAGAGTTCACTTCCTTCAGCAGGTTGATGGACCATGTGTCAGTGTCCAATATTCTAGGTTACACATTGCAATGAGTTTGGTTGTGTCGAACGTCTTTTCGGGTCTGCAAAGACAAGGGGAATTGTTATCCCCTCAAGCGCTATAATTGATGGTTCGAAGTAAAACTGGTGTCCACTGCGTTGCAGTTTTTTTCAAAACCATGTGTGCTCTTTCGTCCGATACTCATCCAAATTCATTGATACTCGGTTTGGAATGATCCTTATGAACAGCCTGTGAACACCAGTTCTTCAGATGATTGCATTCGCTTTTCTTGTCATCAAAGTTCTTACCGAATCCCTATAAACTAATGAAATTTTTTCAATATCCGGGTGTCGATTGAACCTCTGAACAAGTCTTTCATAAAGTTTCTCTAACCGCTATTCTTGCCCTTTTCAGGATCAGTCTTACCCTTCCTAAAGCCTTTCCTCCTTTCAGTTGGTAAGTTTCGAATTTTGCTCGACAGTATTGAGAGTGTTCTGCGTTCCGACAACCGAGGCATTAGTGATGGCATGCTTACTTTTTGTGGCAAAGAGCTGAATGTAGAAATCTCTTTCATCCCACTCTTGTCTGATATTATTTCGCCTTCCGATTCTTCAACACCGTCATAGTTGGTGTGCAGATGCCAATTCCCTCCATGATATACGTTTTATGAGACTTTTGCAGTTTTCAGCTCTCTTTATGAGTCTTTTGTTTGGTAAATTTTCTCAGCCTATCTTCATTTTCTTCGTCTTCCATGGTCGCTTTTCCTTTCGGGTCGCGGAGCATTCTCACTCCTCTTTCATTAATTTTTTTTTTATTTTTTTCGATTCGAAATCTATAGGCAGCTAGCAGAAACAGGAATTTCCTGCTTTTTCATACCTTTTTTTCATGTTCCTCCTTCTCTGGCAAGATCTTTCTCTTGATCTCGTGTGTCTTTCCACGTAAGCTACTTTCATATAGTTCCTGAGCATATCGACGAAGTTTTTCTAGTCTTCATCAAAGTTGCATGATAAAGACCGAATCCAATTCGGTCGAAACATCGAAATCTCTGTAAACTTTTTCTCGATTTCCGTGCTGCTTGGCATATTACTTTCATCAAATCTTCCATTGAGGCTCTAGTCTTCTTTGGAACTGAGTTTTTCCAGTACTGTCTCGTCAAAATCTTTTCGTCTTTATCTGCGATTCGCCACTGATAATGCCTTCCTTTCCAGTCTTTTGCCGAAAATATGCTATGCCTTGAATACGCGATGTTAAACGATGACCTTACTGAGATGTCTTGTGCAATGTGACGTTTTTGGAATGAAGTCAGTACTGTTCTTACTCAGGATTCAATGCAATTCATATTCATTTTCTACTAGTCTACTTCTTGAATTAGGAGTTGCCAGTGATCTACTTGAAAGATTTTCAGTCGTTCTCTTCGTATCTTAGATCCTCAGTGGCTTACCATTGAACAGACTTTTCGCATTCCTTCCCTCGTTCGATCATGAGTGCATGTTAATTCTTGAGTAAATGTTTATTCAAGCTCATACTAGAATTTTTCCACCTGGTTCTCTTTGCTTGAACTTATAGGGGCGGAGATGTGACTGGTCTTGACAGTGTCATTATTGAACATAGAGCATTCAGTAGCGTCACGCCTTGAACTAGTAAGATGTGACACTTAAAGATCAATTCTTGTTGATGGGGAAGTTAACTCACCTAACGGTTTTCGCACCTTTTCCTTTTCCCTTTCCCAAATTTATGGTTTGCCGCCCTCCTTGCTTCGACATGTTTCTCAGAGACAGGCGTATGAGATTAGGTTTCAAAGTCATATTGAAATTTTCGAAGATTAGGTGGTCAATGTTCCATTCTTCATTAGTGCCCTACAGTTGCAGGTGCGCATACATGGAGGAAAGTCTGGCCTTTTGCTTTCAGTGGCCTGACACCTGAGATTTTAAGCAGCCTCCCATCAGTCGAATTTCGCACTCAATAAGCAATCGTAATATGAAACTTGATGGAGGCTGCCAGTAACGCGTTAAATCTTTTAGACCTTAAAAACTTTCAACCTCAAAAGAAGACAGCAACTCCTCTGTGGAATGATAGTCTGAATCCTTGATATGATGGCTGAACCTTCGATGAATGCACTCCTTTATAATCACTGTACAAACAGCCAAGGTCAGCGCTGCGTCGCGTAGATGAGTTTTAACAGTTATACACATGTCTGACGATTAGATGAGTCTTAACATGATGAGAAATCGGCGAGTTGCTGTTCGTACATAAACGTCAAATGCAATCGATACTCTGCAGACCTGCTGACACTTGTGGGTTAGTGGACGGTCAGCGATGAAAATACGAGAAGCATGTCAAAGCACTCGACTACTTCTGCAACTAATGGCGCATTTTCATTAAAGGAGGGAAGGGAATTGTTGCGCAGCGTCAATTGGACATCTGCTAAAGTGATTCACAGTCTAAATGTTGTTAGTATGTGCTTGTGAAGGCTTATTTATTTAGCAAGAAATCCACTAGACTTCAAACGCAAGCTGTCATTTTCAGCTGTCTGTTTGGCCCAAACTTGATAGATTCTGAGTAAGTTACGTCAATGGGCTGACAAGTTGACGCGCACTTTGCTTTTATAACAATTAAACGCAAGAAAAGAGAATAATCAGCGCATTTGCCGATTTACTTCGGGAAACTGTGAAACAGCCGCCGATTTCGATAAATTGCTATTTAGTTTCTGGATGGTCGGCCGTGTAAGTGAATGAAGTCATGGAAGTGCTCATTCGTTACTTGCTTGTTTCGTTTTTCTTCACCTAGTTAATCGATATTGCTTCTGACGACTCTGCTCTGGCTTACTGAAAGCAGCAGGTCTGTCGACATTTTGAATGCTCATCGTTAACCAGGATAAAGTTTTTATGGTACGCTTAAGAGCCTAACTTTTCGATATGCACTTTTAGGTTCAATTACGAACCGTACCAAGTTCGTGCGACAGACTCGAATGGCCTTCATTAATCACTCATTTGATCGAAGCCGTCAACGAAAGCTAATTGAAGATAATCGATTCTGGCTACGTCCTTGTTTCATGCTGAAGCAGGTTCACAAAGTAAGCAATACGTAATCGATCCTCTTTTCGCACGTGTGAATTTTACAATAACGGTATTGCGACAAATATTTAAGTGTCATTTTTCTGTAAAACGATCGTGCGTTCTTCTGTCCTACAGTATATCAAAGTCACAAGCTGCAGTAAACAGAATGGTTAGATAGCATTAAAGGTATCAATCAAACATTAATCGTTTCCAAAAAACAAGTTAGAATAATGAGAGAGGCCCTTTCCTGCCTTAAGAATTTGCAATAAATAATAACGTAATATAGATAAGAGGTGAATGACCACTCCATATCCAGATTTCATGCGCGTTGTACCCCGCCCCTTTTTTTACTCCTAGCTGCTCATGGAATCAGTTAGGGGAGTCAAGGCTCGTTGATATTTAAGTACCTGCTGTACTAGATTCATCTCGTATCATTTAATTAGCTAGATTAATCTCGTCCTAATGGGCAAAAATATTTTCAAAGCTGATGCTCCTTATATGATGGCGCATAAATCTCAGCTCCTAAAACATGAATGTCACATCCTGAAACAACTTTCCACATGAACAAGAGACTAAAATACTGCGAGAGACCTGTCCTACTTCAAGAATTGAAAAACTACTATGCAGTTGTGTCCTGCCCAAATAACCACCGGGCAACTGGGGGCAAAGGCGTCGTGAAATCCGTCTAGGAAGAATTATTCACTTGCTAACGCACTCCTGGATTCAAACTCCATGTTTTTGACATGGTAATGATAAATGCCCGCCCGTCAAGTGTCCTCATCAATAAAGGGATGAGTAGTTGCTGACCAACAGCTTTCCGCTGTGACGGTTTTGTTGACCATATTAAAGTTGAATCTCGCCTCCAGTTCTTATAAATGAAAAGTTCAAATTATTAAAGGATCAATGTAAATTACCTTCTTACGGACAGTGATATCCATAAGTACTCACAGGGCTTAGAAACTTTACAGCAACGATCACTGATCGATCACTAAATCCGATCTGGTTAGAAACGACGAAAAGAAAGATATTTTCGAATGGGCCTAATCTAATAACTGCTTAAAAAAAGTGGATTTCGATAGCCATGACGTCATTTGGTTGAAAAACAGGCTAGTTAATTATAATCAGGATGCAAATACTATGTAGGTCAGAGAGCATAATCAGCGATAGACATACGTTGAAATAAAGAACCGTTATATAAAGCAACTTATCTTTTACATAGAAGGAACGGAATGATGGCAGGGGACAAATGGAGCAAATCCCATGTCCAGTTCTAGTGCTTTTAATTTGTTAGCCTGTTCTGTAGTTCCTTTTTATTCAGTTGCTTATTGTAATGACCGTATTGCGATATTAGCACTATGCCTTTTTTCAAAACTTATTTTCATGTTTTATCTCTCTTTCGAGCTTTGGCCAGTTATTACCTCATGCAAGAGGGCCATGTTTTCATCAGCCTTTGACCAGACCTCCTGAAAGCATCTTCTGATTTCATTATTGTACAGCGTGGCAAATTTTCTCAATTGTTGAACTACAGTTTGCTAGTGCTTTGCTAGCTGAGAACGACTGTTTCGTTTCGCCGCAGGTTTAATCTCTACTTTTCGTGATCTTGCCCGTCGTCCTGTTAGCAGAATAATAATCTTGTAGCTATCATGTATAAGAGATTTTCATGCATTGCAGAAGTTTTAAAAACTGGAGAGGTACTGTTGAGAAGGCAGTTAAAGAAGAAATGGTTTCTTAGCTTTATTTCTTATCAATTTTAAATATCTATTAACACGTTGGAGCATACATTTTAATTTGCCAATTAATATAAGAATTGGGCACCAGGCGAGAAGAAAATTTGTAGAAGAATTTAACGTCTTCCTCACTGTAAGTGAAACATCAGCTATATTCTGTTAACCATGAGCAACACGTCAAACTGTCACTTCAGTCGGTCGTCTGAGTATATCAAGTTGAAATATATAATTTCTTTCATCCTCATTTTCACTAGCTTGGCGAAGGTCTTAGCTGCTTAAGATTCATCTGGTGCATTCAGTTAAACGTATAATCACTTTTTTGGTCTTAAAATCCTCATCACTGATATCGGATTTACCATTTTGCTCCTGTTCCGTCATCCGTCAGTAGCAATGTAGCACTATTCCAGATCCCAGTCTTCAGCATTTAGCCATCGTCCGCGTCGATGGAAATGAGCAGCGATTAAACTAGATCTATCACGAAGGATATGAGCACCATTCCTCTTTCTTCAACGGAGAACATAATTGTATTTTCCCTCTAGACAAACAGAAGAGGACTTAATTTAAATGAAATTTAATTCAAATTATCTTGAAGTATATAAATGTCATTCTGGTTGCTGCGAGCAAGATATCTGCTGATCGCGTATATCGAAGCGGTTTATGCTCGTTCGATTCAGGTATTTTTTCAATTTTGATATTTTCGATGGTTTTACACTTTCAACTATTTATTCATCACGTCATCTAAGTAGTGTATCAATTTACACGCTGCGGGTTGATTGCTCAGAGAGTGACGGTGAAACTTCTTTCTCCCTCGGAAACCAGTTGAACAGTGAGAGGTTCATATCTGTTACCAGCGAAACAACTTGGAACCAAATAAACCGCGATTGCTGAAGTCAGCATTACAATATGTAAGTTTCGCATTGCATGTTTGAAAGTTCATTCCTATTCTGGCGAATATGAGTTAGGTGTTTGCCGTAAGGCCCATCGGTGCAAACTCGATGTAGGCGGTCACGAAGCTGTCCTCCCGGGGAAAGGATCGCTTGACCTGCGGAATAAGTGGTCATTTTAATGGTCAGGCCACAGTAGATTGCGCTGTACTGCTACTGGCTTCCTCCTGTCTTCGTGGGTAAACCGTGCGGTTATTTCTGTTGAACAGTTGTTGGAGGCGATCCTGGTTTGTCGCATAAATGTCAAACAGGCAAAGCTGAATTGCATTATCGCCTGTGCTCGAGCAAAAGTGTCAAGTGACAGAGGCCAAAGGCTTTCTGTGTCTACTTTCAGTCAGTTTTCATCGCGTCATGACATCACAACTGTCACAGTCGAAGGTTGGCTCTGACCACAAAACATGGCCAGACGCATTCGGCCGTCACCGCGCAGAAAAAGTGATTGACAACGGCAGGTGCT
>UZAM01007705.1:6351-22395 GCA_900618415.1 Soboliphyme baturini
AACGTTGTGAGATGCTGAAAAAAAGTAAACAAAGGTGGCAAGCGAGTCTTCAGGGTCTCATATACAGCACATCATTCGTATAAGACTAAATTTCAAGGCATATTGCTGGTCTCATGGGATATATGCCTTAATTAGCATACTCCAGTGGCGAATATATACTACTGTTGATACCATGTCACATAGGGAATATCAATTGCTGAAACATTGTTCATAATCAACATGTGGTGGCTGCAATGGATAAAATGATGCGATATGCATCTAACACTGCACTCCTGAAATACCGTGCTATAGTACCATTACTTGAAAATTGATCTCGTAGGCAACTTGGAGCAAGGATGATTGAAGCATACAGAAAAATCTTGTCTGACATAAGTAATGCTCCAACTTACATATCTCGGCCATGATTAATTTTCAAGATTTCTTAAGCTGATATCTCTACACTCGATTTCATTCATTAGCCCTCTGCGCATGTAACACGTATATTTTCGGCTGATAGATGTTGTAGTTTCTGTTTGTCCTGTTCAACTTGCTGCTGCTGATAAAATTATCTAACCTAGCACTCCTCGGTCAGCGAATATAAGCTCCGCATTTTGCTTTCCCTTGGCTTTAATCATATTTGCTATTTATTGCTTTTTCATGAATGCTGTGTGATATTAAAATCTAACACTTTCACTAAATTTGAAGTTAATTTCGAGATTGCGATTGAGGTCGAAGCTGTTGTGTGTCCGCAACAACTACCTTGGTTGCGACATGGTGAATAGATCTCGACAGATATGAAGTGCAGTGAGGAACAATGGATTGTTTTTCAATTCTTTGAGCAAATACTGTCGATTGTGCATTCCAAGTGCTCTTTGTGCTCAGCCAACAACTGGCATCTAGCGATCCCTTTTAGATCTATTGATTGCTACCCATCGTAGTGTGATCTTATTGTGGTGAGCATGACTGCAGCTCATTTTCATTGCATTTCACAGCCGCAAAACATGCTTCACAAAGATCCCAGTAACAACAATAGTATGAATTCGATATTTTGCCATTCGCTTCATAAAGTTACGATGACTGACAACGCAACTTTTGGCTGTTTTTCCAAAAGATCGATATGAATACATATAGCTTGCTTACTGATCGTGAAGTTGAGCAAGTGATCGTAGTAATTCGTTTACCGATTAGATGAGAACGTGTTTTCAAAAATGAAGGGAGAAATCAAGTGTAATCGATCATTCAGAGTGAATATGGCAAAACCTGCCTTAGAAAAGTTTGATATGACCAATTTCCGTTTCTTTTCTAGCAAAGAGCTCATATTTTGTTTATTCCCAAACGTCCCCTCTTAGTGATGGCCAATTTTTTAAATCTAATCATGAGTTTGACGGGTATACGTTTTAAAGATATTCATCGCACCTACTAAAAGACTAACAGCGACAATGGTCCTCAACCCGGATCTTCAGTCCAAGTACATTTTTTCTTTATAATACTGCTTCAAGGAGCAAGAGAAACTTTGCTAACCCGATCACTACTTCCTTACAAAACCAAACGGGTGAATTTCTGTCACACGGACATCGTCTGAAAGCCGCAAAAATATAGAGCAAATCTTGCATCAGCCACGCATTCTTCAAGTCATCAGTTGTTCCCCTTCTCGTGCATGATTTTGAAACAGCAGCTCAGTTAAATGTCATTAAATTTTTCCGCGCCATGTTTTAGATGTTCGTTTTGATGTGGAGTGACGCATTAGGAGAGCTGCATGCTAAAAAATTAACTAAGGCTATATTCCTACTACAAAGCGATGGACATGACGGTTTCAGATAATCATTAGTAGAGGCACGACCTCGTTGATTATTTAGATACTGCCAATGGAACACAGTGAGGGAAGCGCCGCTATGACGCAGATACGGAATCGACTGAACGACAACCATCAGGCAGAGGTGCAGGTTTAAAGGGGCAATTACTCTGTGGAAGTAGTGAAATTCTCTTCAATCCTTCTAACCTCCTTGTTATCAAAGAACACATACCTGGAAACCTACAGCTGATGACATATGACTTAGGTGATTATGATGCCGGCAACTCTAGGTGATCTACCGAGACGCCGAGCACAGACTTTTTCTGGCGAGTCAAAAGGTGGGAGAGTGATTCTAGCAGAAATTTTTGGTCTCATAAATACATAAATTTCTCTACCTCACTGGCATAACCAGCGTTTCTCGCAGCTGGCAAATCACGTCAATTTCCAGATGTAAGCTTGAGCGTGTTCATTCACAATTCGTTATATTTTAATTGGCCATACTATATTTTCAAGATTGACTTGAAAAGTACGGTCAAGGCTGAAATACAAACGGAAATGATGAAAGTCCACTGGGAATATTTGTGGCGTGCTCAAATGCCCATGTCGTTTCCAGGTAGGCATGAACAAGGGAGCTGCGAAATGCTGCATGAATCAACTCAAATTATGTGCTTGCAATCTAATTCTTCAGGAAGTGATTAACATGCTCTTCAAAGATTTCAAAAAAACATGAAAATTTGGAAATCTCTCTGTCGTTTCTTTTCATATGTCGTGATGAAGCTCCGTCGATATCTCAGAGAACTAGTGCCCATTGATTTTCAAAGGAAAATGTTTTTCCTTTCAAATTTATTGAAGAAATTACACTGCATATCAATAAACGACCAGCTTGTAGTTGGTCGATCAGTTGTTATTCCTCCTTCGAGCGGAGGTAGCGATTTCGAGGTAGGTACTTTTGCTCCCCTAAATTACTTTCCAGCTATCTGAAGGCTTTCATGTGAACCTGTAATGCCAAAGAGATCACAGCTGCGTTAGACGCTCACTGAAAACAGCCTCCGCTACCGTCATCGCTTGTGAATGATGTCGGTATCACAATTCAAGCACGCACTGACCTACGGTCAAATATCACTTAATAAAAGCGAAAGGCTGATTGTTCTATTAGTATTTAAAAGTCAGTCAATAAACTTCAACGCTTATATTAGCTAAAATAGCGCGCAATTCTAGTGCAACCACAAATTAAGGAGAAATTCAGCTCCTAAAAGATGTAGTACCCGAGTGAAACATTTGGTTTCCCACTTCATCATGCGGAATTGCTTTATGAGAATTTCTTGCAGTAAGTTATTTCTTCCTTGAATGATCTGAGTAATATCTGAACCTATCGCGGATTTAAGCATATTAATATTTAAGTGAAGATTAATAATTTCATTAATTAGCATCCGTACCTGCATGAAATGGCCAATCCTTACGCATGCCCATTTGACTGCATGTACATGGTGACGATTATCGTAGAAATTTCCATAACCATTGAGAGAAGCCATTAGAACCCGTAGTTTTTCCTACTATATTTTTCTTCTGTTTACGACTTCCCACTTCAATGACTGCTGTTTAATTTCTTAAGAAAAGCTCCAGTAGCGATGACTGGCGGATTCAATCTGTCTTCAACGTATACAGCAACATATTGATTTTTATGCACTGGCAAACTATTGGTTGTTGATGATTAGTTTACCGGCACATGACTGATTAAGACAGGACCGTCTAAAGAAAGTACATGTTCACTCGTGGGAGCTATTTTGCGTGCTTCAGCTGTCGATTACAAGTTTCTCTATGCCTCGGCCGGCAGTAGCAATGGATAGCGACGTAGCACTTAACTCCCGCTTCTTA
This sequence comes from Soboliphyme baturini, assembly GCA_900618415.1. Classification (NCBI taxonomy): domain Eukaryota; kingdom Metazoa; phylum Nematoda; class Enoplea; order Dioctophymatida; family Soboliphymatidae; genus Soboliphyme; species Soboliphyme baturini. The sequence goes on from UZAM01007705.1 coordinate 9,998, forward strand.
CACTTCAGGTCCTCCTCTTAATTCTATCAATTTTTCGCGACATTGTCGTTTGAAAGTCAGCGTTGGGGTCTGTTCCGAAGCTCCTGGTTTGGCCAGTACTTAGAAACTGTTAATAGTTAAAGAACCGATTTCCCTCGTTTGCACCTGCATCGCCAAAAAGTTTCAAAACATTTACTCAGCATATAAGTTTTATTAAACAAGCTCCGGACATTTTGGATCATGCTTAAGAAAATAAACGATGCCTGACATTGTTTTTTTTGCACCTGATGTTATATAAGGATCTCATGGAGACAGATGAAATTCATTGTAAATTTGACAGATTTTGCTTTGTTAAGTTTTTGAGGTGAGGCGAACCCTTTGAAGATTTTGGATATGTAGAACTATGCATTCGCGTGACAAATTCAAGTAACCTCCTCAAAATGTTTTGTCCTTATTGTTGAAAGAGTAAATAAGAAGGTGAAAAGACATACAAATTATACGATATCTGAACCTATTTTGAATGTGATTTTGTAATTTTGATCACATTGATTATTGGTTTCAGTAAATATGTGATAGAGCTCAAACTATGAATCAGGATACTTATGATTCGTTAAATTCTTTGTGCACATTCTGTAGCAATTGTAAAAGCTGTTTGTTTCTATTTTATCAGTACTTTATCCAGTACATACTACTGCTTTTCTTTCTTCATATTAATGAGTAACACATCATACGACTAGCGACAGTTTTGATAACCATTCAATGGCCTCTGAAGAGCAGTTAGATCTGCATCTGTTACTGTGCATATACAATAGTTGTTCGCAATATGCTCCACAGCTTAGTATCTACTATTTCTTAGCATAAATATGACATGATTTGAACAGGAGAAAAATATGAACATACCTTATAACTGTCATTTGTAGCAGCTGCCAGAACCGATGGCTTACCTCCATTGCGAAGTGACGGTCAGAGAGCCATAATGTGAGAAAACATAGGTACGTTACACTTACGATACAAAATACTCATCATAACAAGCTGGCTTTCTGGTTCTGACCGTTATGTTTATAAAAGCGCCTTCCAGTTGTTTTTGGAAAACTGTTGGTTCTCGAATGACCAATCGCCCCGAGCCGTTATATATTTTTCCGTGAACGTCAGAATTCCCAAAGTAGTCACTGTAACTGTGTTCTTGTAGTGCACAGTCTTGGATATGTTACATGACTCAGAAACTTGAAACGTCTTGACCGCGTGTCTGTTGCAACACATTGCTTTAGAAAAGAAAGTTGCGCAAAAAATTATGATCACCTTCTCTATATTCAAAAATTTAAACACGTGCTATTTTAAAAATTCTATAATATAAGTGCTAGAGATCCGTGAGTTATACGACGTGCCTGCAGAGTGTTGGAAATTTTAGTTTAATCTAGTGTTATCCACCTACAGTGCTTGCATATTAGGTAAAATCTCAGTTGTTCAGTTGGAGAGTAGTACGTTCCAGTATATTTTACTTTCGTTTATATCGTTTTTATCATCGCAATTGCGCATTTATTTTGTAGGCATCCTTCTTATTATTTTTGGTTGAACTATCAGTATTTGGACAACAGCGCTTGTACGTTGTCAGGTATTGAATGAACTGACCTGCCTTTGACAAATCTCACTGTTATTGAAGTTACGCCTCGTGTACTCTTTATGAAGACATTCAGAATGTAAACGTTTCTATTGAGACCCAGCAGTCGCATTTCTACGATTTCTACTGCTACTCTGAATACGATGACATATTATATAAAAAATTTACAAAACCATGACCAGGAAACATCTATTGCACCAGCCATATGCTAGTTTAGTCTAAAATAATAAACGTTCATTTACATCGAACTATGTTCCCCTAGTAATAATTTCATCGTTTGTTTCGGTCAGACTGGCGCGCATATTGCTAATATCAGTTGTTTTCTTATTATTACACATGAAGATGAGATGACCAAATACTCTCCATGTCCAACTGCATGCCTGACGAATTATTCAGCGTGAATAGTGCTACTACGAGTGTCGCACGACTCTCACGTCCTTCGTGTAGATTTCCTTGCAACCGAAAGATTCCTTCACTTCCATTTGCTACGCTTTCCAAGATCACTGTTCACCGCGGTTCACAATCTTCAGAGTAAGCAGAATCCTGGTTCCTGTTTTTGTTTGCATTGCTCCATTTTGTATGACCTTCTTTCCAGTTTGTGTTACCACTAATGAATAGCAGAATTGATCAGTCTACAGTCGGTTCTCAATTTTAATCAGCTACTTTGCTCTAGGTTGATTGCCAGGTAAAGAAGTTGATCTGGATCATGAACGGCATTACTGATTGATAACTGCGGCAGCACACCAACTTGTATTATATGGTGCGATATTGGTCAACACTGCCATTTTCAATTCCACTTACTGCTGTAACGTACACCAGCGATCTGCTTCTCACTAGTCGTTTGCCATAACGAAACTTACAAAAACAGGAAAATAGCTGTCCGCCGTCAAAGCATTAAGAATTCCACGCAAACTGCCATACAGAATAGCAATTACGCAGTATCGTGACCATACAGACAGTTCACTGGTTTCAGTGTCCCACAAGACGACCATGTCAGTTATACAGCGCAACAGAACGTGACGGAATCGAGGCTTGGGTGGTATCTTTTGCCTTGAAAATTACGTACTTAAAGATGTTTGGGCGAACCTAGTGTTTCTCTTCATATTTTTTGCATGCTGACGGCTGAAGGCGGCATTTAAGCATCGCGGATTCTGGTCGTCTGACAGATATCAGATGTTGAGATCCATATGAACGGTTCATGCGGTTTTGCGAGTAGCTATGAATTCAAGTCCTCCAAAGCAATTTGCCGTTGTTCAAACTTTCTAACCGCTACTACTATAATCAGTCACGAGGTGCGTATCACTGTGATAAAGCTCATTTCGCTGGAGAATGGACAGATAATGAGATTGACATTCAAGATTCCTACAATTTACTGAACAGTTCTGTTGTTGCTATATACCACCAACGAAAGCGGTGCTAGAATAGCATAACGAGCAACGTTCATTATGTTTAACCGTTAGAAAACAGTTCCAGTGGCATTAAGCAATCAATTCAAATGATTGCATCAAATTGAAGCATGATTTGCTTTATTAGCTGTAGAAAATGGCAGGATGAATATTATAAAAAGTATTTTGTTGCCGACGGGGCTCTAACGACAAATCATTATGGTTGTTGTGACAGAATATGACGAATCCGCTTTCAAACGGTGTTCTTCTATTGCTTAGTAGTCATCGTGATCAGAGTAGTACAGGTCTGCGGAAATTTCTGCATGAAATTAGAGTTGATAGAGTTGATCTATTCGACCTGGATGCTTATCTGATGAAGTACGAATTCCTGATTTTAAGTCCACCATTTTCATCGCAAAACTGATTTATAATAATTGCATTGAAGTAAAGGAAATAAAATATTCCGCGAAACGACATAAGACTAATATGTTGGGTTAGACAATGACATCTGGTTGTGAGAGCGGAATCTTTACAAACGACGCAGAAAGGAGGTGCTGTTACTGCATATGACTTCCGCGAAAATTCATTTTTTCAGTCTTTTGTTTCATTCGATAAACCTAATCCTGAGCGCTCAGTTAAAGGAGAAGTGCTGTAGAAGTGGGATCATTAGTCTCCTATATTTCCTGCAAACAATATATTTGCTTCACACTACTGGATTGATCCTACTTTTGGGATGCTCTTCATTGAAACCTATGTCGAATAGTATTTTTTCATATTGTTCACGCGGCCAGAAAACAAGATTACCAATAAGTAGAATAATATGAAATAATATGCTGATTAATGCCTTCCTTTTTCAAACCTAAGATCGGTAATATTTGTTTCGGAATATATCTGTCTGGATAATTTTGCTTATATATTTGAAATCCTAATCGAAGAAAATCCGGCCGGATACACTACCTGTCATCGTTCCTCTGCATGCAAATGAGTTGTGGAATATGGGCAGAAAGTAAAAGCCTCTACGATGTACTGGTCATATGGCCATGATTATTGTCTTAGAACACAAAATATGCTATCTCTTCCATAAACATTGAAACACGGAGAAGTGCCGACGAAGAATTCATTGTAAAACCGTGTAACAAACATGACTATCATTCAAGTGCACGAATGAGTATAATCCAAACGGCTACTTTATCTCCTGTTTTACAAAACATGTAATTTTCCTTAAACTGCTGCATAAATTTCATTATTTATCGTTACGACAACTCATGAAGAGGAGTAACAGAAGAACACCGAGCATCAGCAGGGACTAAAGCTTCATGTCAGTCAATTATTCGGTTTCGATGCCCGTTTATGCGCTTGGGTTGCAAAGGCAGGCGTGTACAAATCCCAGTTTGTGTCAGGGCTTCAGCTACGACACAAGATATCCTGATTCTGGGACTAACTCCTTCTCGACACTTGCCTCAAGATCTTCCTCGCCGTCCCAGTACTCTTTGACTGTACTCCTCGCCGTCCCAGTACTCTCTGCTGAAAATATAATGGCTATTTCGCCTTCCTTCCTGACAGCATTCACAAGACGGGTTCGCACAATCGCAGCTTTGACTTTTCAGTCTTAAAAATCCAGCGGCTGCACAGAGGTTATCGCAAATAACTCTGGATCATTAAACCGGTGAGCCCAGCGATTCGTCTTAGAGGCCTCAATTCAGCGGCTTTTACAAGGATTCGAAGTTTTCAAATGGGCCCCCACGATTCATCACTGTAGATGAGTGTTGTGACGAAGATTGACTTGTGGACAGTAAGCTTAATCTTTGGACTCAACTCTGTTTTGATCACAATGGTTAATGTCAACTCATGCAGAAAGCAGCCTGCCATTCCAACACACTTGTCTATCTTATCCTCCAACTTTCCATCACCGGTTTACACTACAAGAGGTGCGTAAAGTTCTGCGCTTTCTTTACTGATTTTCTGTTTACTTGAAGAGCGCAGCTGGCAGAATAGCGAGAAAGCACTAGGCTTTTCGTTACAGATACGTTCACATTAATGTCGACCACTTTTTCGGCTGCGAAACTTTTTCAGTAAACGCTGGAGGTCAGTTTTGGAATATGTAAACATCGCAGAGTACTCTGCAAAGAGCAAATTTCTCGGCCTCACTTCTTCTACGGTAATATACACATGCACAGCGCAAACAGAAGTGGGAGACAGAACGAAACCGTGGCAGAGACCAGCACTTCCTCTCAACATATAGTGACAGCATGGCTAGTAGCAATTGGCCGTCGGTCCCATATGCTTGCAGGCACGTCCATAGCTTGTTGCGCGGGATGTGATCATAGGCTCTACGTCTGCAAGGAACATGTAATCTGGAAAAGCAAGCTGTCAAGATTTTCAATAATCTGTCGTAAGGCAAATATCTGATCAGACGTTTATCGACTGATCTGAAAGGACAATGCTCTTCTTGTATATCAGAGTTAGTTATGATGCGGCATCTCCTTTTTAGCACCTCGACGTAGACCGTTTCCAGGGAGACTGAATAACGTAATGCCCCGATAATTAGAGCACTCCCAATGGTCTCCATTCTTGAGCGCTGGTACTACAGCTTCCACTTTCCAGTCCACTTGTATTTTCACTATAGTAAGCGCAGCTACACTGACACGTGGCTGCCACAATATGAACTGTTTGCCAGTAGCGTTACGCGTTTCGTGGCGGATTCCAACGGTTCCGTCAGTCGTGTCAATTTTAAAGACTTGTACAGCATCTGTAACTTCGTGTACTGATTGACCAAAGCCCGTTGTCTGCTGCTCTTCGGGCGAGTCTTGTAGCGGTTGCTTAGGATTAAGGAAGTCCTCAAAATGTTCTCGCCATCGTCAAAGTATACCATTTTTTTAGATAAGAATGTGGCAGGACTTTTGCTTCCCAACTCTCAGAGGTGGAGAATAGTCTGCGAAATTACTTTTATTGCCACTTGGAAATGACTCTAGTATTTCACAGAACATTTCTTAAGAATCAGTTTTCGCTTGGGACACTGGTTGAGCTGTGGTCTTTCGCGCTTCTCCATACTGCATTTGAATTCAAGGCTCTTTGCTTCGCAGACAACTCCAACTTGTTTTAAACCGCGGCTCCCAATCGTACACTAAAAAGCTCCCATTTTGTTTCCATTTCAGCCGTCGTAGTGGGATCTGCTTAAATCGTTGGTGTTAGAAATCGATCGCGCAACACTGCAAAAACGAAGCGGTCTAGTAGGCTACAAGTTCCAGAGTCATCCATTATCAGGGCTAGTTGAATCGGTAGGTGAGCTGTTGAACACTCCTTAGTGAATTCCAACTTCGATTACCATGATCCTGCTGTCTCTATCAGCTAACACCTTTCATGGGATCTATTCAATGTCAGGCACCTTAACTCGACCCTTCGTTCATCCCATATCGCAAGTTCTGCTTACCAAAACTGGCCCACAGATCTCGACATTTCATTCATACAACTTCATTAGTGAAAGCTGCATACCATGCCTAAATAATTCTAATGATTCTCTTTACCGCATAAAACTAGACATTTTGATTCCAGCCATCCCGAGGGAATCTTCGGAGAGAACCAGCTACTGGATGATTCGTTCAGTCTTTCGCCCTCATACTCAATTCTGACCAGTTATTTGCACGTCAAAACCGCTACAAAGTTCCATTAGAGTTCGCTCTGGCTTCGTTCAACTCAAGCATAATTCACCATCTTTTGGGCATCGTCATTCATACTCTATCTGCATGATTCCGAAGGAGAAGCTAGTGTTTTCCATTTGATTCCCTGTTTCTTTTTAACGCTGCGTTTTCTTGATCTCGATCGTTGGCAATTGAATGTGTCATCAAGAGGGCTGTTATCGGCTGTCAGCTTTGCGCCTCTCTTAATGCAAACATCAATTACAAAGCGCCGTGGGTCAGACTCCGTGATTATCTAATCGATTGGTAAATCTAAGAATGCCTGTGCCACGTACGCTGGTATAGACTTATATGATATAAAAAATGCTCATAACGGACAGTCCGTTGTTTCTACAAAACCACAACAACAACAATAATTCATTTTGCTCAGACATTCGCATTAAAATCGCATATTTGAACGAGGGACTCCATAGTCGGCACGTCGTACAGAATGCCATCTACTTTCTCCAGAAGGACTCATTTTCTCTCTCTCACTCTCTCTTTCTCTCCATATTAGTTGAATAGACAGGTTACAAGATCAAAGCTTCAGTCAGAGGATTACCACTCTTCTGCTGACAATCAGTAATTCCATCGGCGAGGTTTGGATCTACCAGAACACCAACATCGGCGTGAACGCGCGTCATGATATCGACACCTGAGTAGAATAGCTTCTACCCGCAGAGGTTCAGGATTCCAGAGCCTTGGTGCTTCGTTGAGGACAGTTCATCTATGTCGAGTTGGTACCTCACGGCCTCATTAACTAGCTGCTGCTCCTTCCCTCTAAGTGAGGATATGCACTACGCAAAGCTTGGTGCGGCCTATTGTTAAATAGGAAAGAAGGGCACTTGAACTGACGAACCTCCACTGGTAATACATAAACAGTATATCAGTGATCCTTCAGATGGAATGACGCATTTAATCTTCTCATACAGAGGTTCTATAAGGTTTGTTACAGTCTGAGGAATTCCGTAGTTGCTAGTAAACGTCATATTATCTGGTTATAAACTGAATCGATAGTTATCCGTCCAGATGTCCAGGAAAGTCTCGTGTTAGGGAGGCGACATGTTATTCACAAACATGTCGTCCGTGCGAGAGCGTCCACTTGGGAAGTCTGTATAATAAGATCGCAGCAAATGATCCTCTGTCGTTCACGGGTGATTCGCGCGAAGACTATCTCCAGCACAAGCCAGAAGAGGACTTCTGAATGGTTGATACAGTCGGCGCGAACCCACTCTTAAAGATCAGGGTTGTTTTACCTTTTCTCAAATCATAAACAACCCCGACATTAGCCAACTTGCCCGACTTTGTCAAACGCTGAGTCCAGCTGAAAAGGCTTTCTCCCTCGTACTTCTGGATTTCCGCCACAATCTCGTCCCCATCCTTTCGCAGGACTTCGAACTTGGGCAGGGTTCGACTCTGATTTTTTCGATCTAAATTTTTTCTTACATTCTCCTCCATTTAGAGATTTACAACAGGTAGATATACTAAGGAACTCTACGAAGTACTATCCCACCTTTTCCGACTGCCATCAGCATCTTGTTGGATTTGTTTAACGACAAAGCTTGACTAGACACTTTTATGCCACTGTTGATGATATGCATCTGGCCACATAGAACTTTTCAGTCCGCTTTCACCGATGCTACTTCCAACGGCTGTGATTCGAGTCCAACCATCTTGTCTGTTCTGATGGTAGCACATATTGACTGCTTTGACAAATGGCATGTGCACTCTTTTCTATGTCACGTCAGGATCATTTAAGGACCCGTGCTTCGCCGAATTTCTCCGCTGACGATGGTTTACAATTCTCGTCATGACCCAGGGTTGCTTCGTTTTTCTGGCGCTATTTCGAATGGTCATGGTAGTCGCAGCAACAACCCCCCTTCAAGAGAAAGTAAAACAGCTCTGGGCTTTGGCAGCACGTAGGGTACGTAGCAACGACTCTGCTGTCGATATCAATCTGGAATGCGCCGCAAATGACAAATTCCTTCCGTTTGCGCAGGTGAAAGCATTCCATTTCCGGAATGTCCCTCTGGCTGTTGCCAAACGAAGGTTGAAATTCGCCACCTTTAGAAAATGATCAGTTCCTATGTCTTTATCTGGTTTCGTTAGGCATTTGTCGGTGAACAGCACGTGATCGATTTGGCTTCTGAAGTGAGCTCCTGCTTCTTCCACGTCTGCTGATGGAACCAAAAAGACGGAAATATTCTCCGCCAATGACAAAGCAGTGGGTGGAGCGAAGGTCTAACAGGCGATGGATCTTGTCGTTGGCAACACCGCTGCCATGTCGACCTAGCACATTATAACTAGTCGACCTAGCCATTAGAACAGCTGTCATGATCATCTTCGATCTGACAAGTGAGGCCATAAACATTTGATAAAGTTGATATTTCTCTCTTCAGCACAGCCATTTTTGGTGTTTGCATTCCTACTTTGCTTTTGTGAAATTGTTTAGGTATTACATTTTTTCCTGCCTTACACAAGCCGCTGATCTTCCCTAAGCCGATTTTCATGCTAAAATACTAGCTGGTATTGGAGTCGTTGCAACATCAATCAATATATCAAAATTGATTGCTGAGTATTACATTTGAAAGACAATCTGGTGCGGAACATGAATAACTAAACACAATTTAAATAGTTGTTTGTACGATTCATTTTTCATGGCATCACATGTAACAGATGGCAAAATTTTTCTGCCAACGCATCTGGCTGCACTGACCGTGGAATCATAAAGCCTGCTCAGAAGGCACTGAAAATCGGCGGCAAGATGAAATCAAGAAGTTAATTTTAATAGCATGGGTAAGAGTTCATGAAAAACAGTTACATACTAGAAATGTTTGTATTCTGCAATCGATCGACGAAGGCTTATAATCATGATGACAGCAATCAAAACTCTAAATCTAAGTTCGATCCGGTACATTGGCTGCTTTTCATTGTACCGTTGATGATCATGTCTAACTTCATAGTAGAACTTTGGGAGCCTGATGCAGCCGAGAGTTTCAACGTGGTCATTTCAAATCAGTTTCCAGGCGATAAACATGCATACCTCGTTCGTTTCCACAGGGGCATGTAGTTACTTCCAGTGTTAAATGATGGCACTGCCGCCACCTCTTGGATGTCTCGATGCTTCTCGAACAAGAGGGTGAATCTCGTTTTCTGTCGCTGTTTTGGCCGCGATCCATGTTCAACTACTTTTCGTCTTCTTCTTGAACCAGGTCTTGTCAGAGGACAGATTTTCCGTTTCTGCCAAGGGCACCAGCCAATCTTCTCGGTCATTTCGGTCTCCAATGCCGGACCTACCGAAAAACGTTTCACCGGCCCTTCGTCGTCCGACTTAGATACTGAGGTCTTCCGTGAGGAGGACACACGTGAAATATGGTACCAGTGCATGTTGGAAGAATTTATAGAATTTTTCCACTTCTTCCTCATCAGCTGCACTCTTAGAAACGTAGGTTTGATGACCTCAGACATCATTCGACTTTTGCCTATGAGCACCAGTGCTTTTGAATTCTGAACTTCTGCGGTGGAAGCTATTCTATCCTGGTATCGACTTCACAGCACTCGCTCAGACTGATGCTAGTGTTTTTGTAATACCCAACTCGGCTGACAGAACTACTGAGCCTATTATCTGTTCAGCGAAAGAGTGGCAGTCGTCCAACTGAAACTGCAGTAGGCTAAAGCTATGATTTTATTTTAAGTCTTGAGTCTAATTCAGATGGAGAATGTGAGTGTTCCCTGGAGCAAGTAAAAGGTGCCGACAATGTAATCAATTAGTGTAATGGAAGATTTCGGTATGCAGATTAGAGAACACATGAAAACGGTATATCTTTCAATAATAACAACATAAAATTGTTGCGAAAACAATAGACTATCTGTTCTGACGCCCTTTTCGACCATAGAAGCGTCCATCAGTTCAATGATATATGGGAGCTCGTGTACAAAAGTCAATGATCGATTTCATAATCATATCGTTGGACGTACAACGCTCTATAGTCACTGTTGGCATGAAGGGATATTCAGAGAGGCACAGAGCAGTCAACCCATTATTACCTTGTTGTTGCCACCATCCGCGGCAAAGAATGCGGTGCCATCTGAATTCCTGGCGACAGAAGCAAGCAGAGAATCCAATAAGATTTAGTTGATCATCAGAAGCTCATTATTTATGTATTAATATCTCCCAAAAACAACAAATGAAATCAAAATCACAAATTAGTTGCGAAATTCCCAATTATTTCATAAAATTTAAATTTATTTGGAGTCATAATTGTTTATATTCTTTCGTCCGCATCCTGATAATTCTTCAACTTTATCGGTGGTTGATGACCGGCAGGTTGTTCGTAGTAGATTTTGCGGCTCTTATGAACTATACAGAGCCCATCAGTTAGCTTCCATACCGACATTCCCAAGTCAGAGCTCACGAAGAGCTTCTCACGGATATGTAACACTGTGGTTTCAATATTACAATTGATCAGTACTAATAATACTGATAATGCTACATAAACAAAGTTGCCTTGTACATCTTCTATGAAAGGCTCGTTTTAAAGTTTATACAAATTTATACTTTGTGAAATAATTGGGAAATTTCACAACTAATTTGACAGACGCTTTGTGTTGTTGTTCTCCGTGTTCTTTTGTGAGATATTAATATATAAATAATGGACTTCTGATGATTAACGAAATCTTAGAACCTTCGGAATTCATTAGTTTGACAGAAGTCTCACATTGTGCTCCCGGAGACCTTCTCGAAAATATATAACTTGCTAGGTTCAATGTTACAGTTGAGGGAGATGACCACTGGCCATTCATATAGAATCAAACGCTCGCCATAGGACTAAACGTTGACAGCAACTATGGATCAGCGCGGAAACGTCTCGCGCCCAATCGTCCTAGGCCGGCTGCTTCTGTTCCTCACCTGTTAAAATAGTCATGCGTAGTCAGCAATGAGTGCCTCAGCGTAGAAGATGTGGAGACAAGAAGGTTGCTGTCTAGAAACGAGTGTTTTGTCGGCATTCTTCAAAATTGATCTCCAGCGCTGTTTTTAAAGCTTCGTAGCTGAATGCGACGCTGCTTCGATGCATGGGAACGTGCCGAAACCGAAAAGCATAGGGCTTCATTTTCCTCTTGAGAGATACGGTTTGCGGATAAACAAAATAATGCAATAGGTGAGGAAACTCACGTATCTCGGTGTCTCGTCTTCCGGTTACAAAACACCGGAGGACGAATGAAGAATTGCAATGGCACCCGGTCTTCTGCTTGAACTAGTCCGAACCGCTGTGACTAAAACAGCTGCATTTATGGATCTATCTAACTCATCTAGTTGCATCTATCTAACTGTGTGAGTTCAAGCCTATATTAGTACCGTTGCTTAATTATGTTCATGAATCGTGAGTCACATCTTGAAAGCTTCGATCTCGGGTACAGGCAGCTGAAATGATGTCTCTGCGATGAATCGATAGGTTCATACGTATAGATATGACTCGGATTTGAGATATCTGAGAGTCTATTTGTGTACAGCCGCTGCATCTTTAGACTGAGAAGTGATCGCGATGGTTTGAGTAAATTTCGCGGATGCTAAAATGATGGGCAAAACAGCTAATGCTTTCTCAACTCACCTGCCTGATGGCCTGCGTACGATACATACATGTTTACATACCCCTATGCATGCATACATAGACACATAGAGGACCAATCGATGCATACGTGCATACATACCCCTTTGCATGCATACATAGATACATAGAAAGA